>JASANE010014258.1:0-29355 GCA_030248225.1 Trileptium ribeirensis
TTCTGATGAACTTCCAGAACTCGATATAAATTCTTTACTTTTCGTTTCCGCTTCCGGTTTCTTTGGAGATACTTTGCTAAATTCAAAAATATATTATAATTACACTTCAAAGTCCCATAAATTATTATGCTAATAAATTCGTTCTAAAATAGCACATAGTGTGTCTTCGGAGGAAGCGAAATCACACAGAAAACACTCATTATAAATTTTTGGTAGGTTTCTGGACGCAACCACTGCGAGAAATTAACTTAATTTATGTAATCGTCAATTAATTTCGTAATTTCGTTTTATAAATATACATATAAGACTTGCAACACTTGACTGCCAATTTACCAGCATAAAATTTTAATTTTTTACGAGCAAGTCGCCAATAACCAACGAGCGAGCAGCGGTCAATTGTGGCAATTTCTGTAAGCATTTGAAAGTTACTAACAATGACAATACGGTTAGGAACACCAATTAAAACGTGTTAGGAAACCATACCTTTCAGTTGCTTTCTTTGGAGGTTTCGCTTTCCTAGAACAAAGTAGACATGGCAGACATTAAAATAAAGCGTTGACAATATGTATTTGATAACAAGCTATTAGAGGTCAATGTATGTCTTAGGAGCGAAAGATGTTAGACACAACTTAATATACTAACCTAAGCCTAAATAGGAAAGGGACTGCCTCCCCGCGCTCAGCTGCTTTTCTTAGCGATATAACGTCCGGTCCCTAAAGAAGACATGGGCCATAATAGGTATACAGACGACATAAAACGGAAATTATTTTGGAATAAAATATTCGCACGAAATATAGAGCGTAATAATTCTTTAATCCAACTATCTCACATATAATAGTCTCACGACTACAATGCCATTTGAAACCCCCAAATCACAACCACTTTAACATAATATCGTGGTAATTTCAGGCCAAAGCCTTGGAAGACAAATTTTTGTAGGGTAAGTTAGGATCCATCTCGAGCAACTCAATTCTACTAAGTCAAAATGTGCAAAAATCTTCGCTATAAAAATTATTGCATACATAATGGCTAGACATTTCAGCGTCAATGATAGTCATTATAGAAATACCACTAAGCCTATTCAGTGTCTTTTGTCTTTCCCGTATTTGGCCATTCGCCGAGAGTTTACAAAATTTTCTTTTTTCATGATAAACAGTTACAATCAAAATTAAATGGTCGACAGTCGATCGAAGATTCCATCGTTTCCCATTAATAGAACGAAGTTCGGATGTAGTAAAAGAAATTGCTATTAAATAAATATTTTTAGTTTGCGTTTATCTCGACAAATTTCATAAACGAAAAACGTTCGACTGTGATATTGTTCGATTTCGTGTGCATTTTAATTCTGATTGTAACTGTATGCAACTTATTCTCATACAAACACTCGATCCGATTTTCGTCAATGGTTTCTGAGAACATTTTAATTTGGTAGCTAACCGTAATTGTAGGCATTACATCATTACACAGTGGAACAAACACGAAACTCAAACATAAAATTATATACCTACTTTTGCTTATCAGCAACCAACGCTTTAAATTCAGCAGCTTTCCTAAAATAGAGATTACACTACATATACATAAAAGTCTGACAATATCGATAAATATAATGGTGGACAAGTGGATAGGCTTAGTTATCTAATAGGAATACTCCTAGTTAAACATTCATACCATTTGAGGTATTCCGTACACATTACTCTCCAAAAATGACTGTAGCTTTTCGAGAGAGCTAGCAGCGAGCTAACAGAGAGGGAGAATCGTACATATACTAAAATCGATATTATTTTAAATATTAATACTTGTAATGTTATGTAAAAAATACATGCACATAATGTACATATTTATTTTACGTCTCAATATGCTGTTCAGTGCCTACAAAACAAACATGCAGCTAGATATGTTTGTAGGTGGCAACAACTTCAACAACAATAATATCAACGTAACAACAATAATAGTTACTAATACTTGCTTTATTTATATGTAATTTAAATTGTATATACATAAAACACTATGAGGATTAAAAAATACATAATGAACTATGCTAGTAGTTATTCGAAGTTTGTTTGTGCAAGATTTGCACAATGCGCAGTGCGAGCTACGGTCATTTCTGGCGAGTACTGTATCTAAGTTCACACTAGCATCAAATCTTAACCAACAATCTTGCATATTCATAATTAAATTTCGAAACTAATTAAAAAAATTATTACTTTTCATAAATAACACAAACATGTAAAGTTTGCTTTAGAGTCAAGCTCAACAGGGTCTTCCTTCCCCGCCGAATTCGCGGTGCCCGTTCCCATAGTTCAGTACAATAGCTGAAACAAGAGCTTGAAAATCCATGGGCACGAAGCCCGAATCCATCATCCCTCCCCCATCAAATAAGTCCGGTTATAAGGAACCAACAAATCAAGTGCTTGTTAGTATCCCGGCAACTGGTACAGATATTTTAGCCAAATTATGTTCATTGTGAAAATCCATCTAAGGGTTTATATGGCTCTGCACAAAGCTTTTGTGCTTGGCTACCCTCGGGTCAAGGAATATGGTCCCAAGAGTTTTCCATCTTGCCAACGAGATGGGAAACAAAATCCCATACACCACGTAAACGAAGTAGTTGCTGATATACATCTTGTTTTATAGCGCGATTAATTTTCCAAAACGAGGTAGTTATATGGCTGATACTGAGCTCTTTGTGTTGAACGATGTTACTGTGTTTTCTTATGTTCCAGAGTTGATCAAAATAGGTTTTAACATAATTCCAAAATACACGACAGATGGCGTACACTCAAACCCTACAGAGATACATAGGTGATATTGGGGGTTATTTTCTATAGCGTTTGCAGCTCAATCTGGCTGCGTATGACACATTTGTTTGAGTGTTTAGCTATAATTAGGTGTCTGTTTACATAGTTGTTAAAACAATCTATAAGATTCGAAATACACGAGCGAGAACTGTTATAAATGCATACCACAAGGAGATATAAATTGGTGATATTGGGCTGAATTAGAGGGACTGAAGCTCTATGTAGCTGCATAATGCACCAAAACGGTCGCACCGTTACGACCGTTCAAATATGTTTGGCACTGGGCTCCTTTTGCGACCGTTGAGCGAACTAAGTGGTACAGCTGCGTGGGGGGTATGCGAGAACGGTTGGTTGCATAACTACAAAAAACTTTTCACTAAACGTTGCATTTTGTTAAAAGCTTAGCTTACATTGAGTATATCTTCGCCAAATGTGCTGCGCTAAATAAACGGCTTAAATTGTATATACTTATATGTTTTAAAATATGGAAAGGAAGGGTTGGCATTTTGTTCTTCCCCCGTTCGCACCTCCAGGTATATTTTGGCTTCTCCAGTTCTCACAGGTACTTTTTTGCGTTGCTAAAAATGTGTGAATTAATTTTCTCTATTGGGCTAAAAAATAAGCCATTTTTTATCTCCGCCAAAATAAAAACCCTTGTGGAGCTAACATTTTGTTACTATACAGCAAACCCTTTCAATTTTATACACATATTTGAGTTCTCTCAGAGAAACATTACTTAACGCTCCTTTGAACTGCGCCCCCCGCCCCAAATGAACTAACAGAACTGCCCACCAACTGTTTTCATTTCCCAGGTTCCGAATTGAAAGGTTCCCGGTATAATTTTAAATTTTGCTCTTTCGCAGACGCTTGCTAAGACGCTAGAATTAAAAATGTGGCCATGACAAGTCTACAGTCATAAATAAGTACAACCGCCAAGTATACATAATAGAATTGCCACAAAATTTTACAAGATAATAGTTCCTCCTCATATTATATCTAATCATAGTAAAGTCCACGATTTTCGGACGAATCACGCAATGACTAGCTTAATTACAAATAAAAGCAGTGTTACTTTAATATCACCACAACAATCTCACAAATTATGTTGAAGTATTATACGATCATGAGTTTGTGAATGAGTATGCATATACGTGGGGCGAGGTGAATACCAGGTGAGTGCATATGCGGATTATGTGGGTGTATAAAATAATACAAATACCCAGAGGCTTTATATTCTTCGTGTTCCTTGTTGTATCGCTCCTTATCAGCTGCCGCTTTAGCTTCCCATTTCTGAAACAAAATCAAAACTAAATTGGGAAGAACACTGTTGACAACAAGTAATACAAACCGAATTTCAAATACAGAAAAAAATTTAGCACTTAAGCTAAGCAACAAAATAACCTGATAACACAACAATCGTGCTATCAAATATTAATTTGTTTCAGCACGAATAAATTATAGTTTACCACATTCGTAAGACGCAAATTTGCGCAAAATCGACGCGTAAACTGCTCTCTTAACACGCGCTAAAAGCTAAAGCAGTGCTAAAAAACTGCAAACGTTTACAAATACACCAGCAACCCTTCACAAACAGCAAAAATATGAACAAATTCAAACCGATTTATCTGGCAAATCTTTCCACACTTGGCCAGCCTTCTTAGCGACGTCAATAACGCTCATCCCTGGCTCTTTTATCGACTCGCGATTTTCGTTTAACCACAACATATACGCCGTGGCTGGCTTTTTGGGAGCATTCGGATCTTTCGCTGACTTTGCACGTTTTCGCGGAGGAGCGTCGCCACTTGACTGAAAAAAAGAAAAGAAACAACATTATGCCAAACAGTGTAAACGCTATAACAATACCATAAAAATATCAATTAATATATTCAAAGCTAATGTATTATTGCTACTCTTGAGTAGCAAACACAATATAAGTGGCTCTAAAATGCAGGGCAAACACTATTTGTAGTTACACAGAGGTCACATCCGGCGTAAATAACAGCGTCAGTCAGCAACTAAAAACATTTAAATAATTGCCCACTATTTTAGAAAATATAAAACTATTGCGTCTCTAGGTATACATCATTTTTATAGGTGTACTTATTTATGACCCATTTATTACCATCTACATAAAACCAGTCGTGGACACAATTAACTGGCGTAACATACACGTATATACTGTATATAATATTATATGTAGCAAATACAACATGTTTAAACTAAATATAACTATCCGCGTGAATTATATTTTAGTGTGATAATATTGAGGTTCAGTGTTTAATCCGCTGTCCTTGTGACTATCGGAAATATATCTGCGGAGATTTAACTCAAAACACATTCATTTGAACAATGCGGTGAACAACATTTGAAACATTTTCGATATTGCGAACCCATTTCGTGGCAAACATACATATTTCTTCAAATCATTTGTAATTTAATTTCTGGATGTAAACTACCGTTGGCAAAGATAAAAACTTTTATAAACACAACAATTAAAGGGACTTGCTAATTTTCATGAAAAGAACTATTTTTTGTTCCACAAATATATGCAATATCTTTAGCAATACATGGTTTTCAGCATTTTCGTGGCCTTACTACATTGTACTGGATAATTTACTTAGTACTATTTGACGCAAATATTTAAGGTTTTCTGGACATAAAGGTTCTTTGTTTCGAGAACCGTTGCAGTTTCTACCCTTTCGTTCGTTTTCCATGAACGAAAGTATCAGCAAATTTGTGGTGAAATGGTTTTGTTAAGAATTTGGTCAATAAATCGTTGCTTTAACACCATGTGTGCCCAATTTGTGGAGTGTATAAAACCGATGAAACACGCGTTGACGCAAAATATGACACGTAGTCTAACCCATCCATCAGATGAGTTACAATGAAACGGAAACCCTCGAATACAACGAATTATAGCGTTGAACTTAAAATAATAAAATCATGCATGCTTCTCTGAGAGGGCCTTCCAGCCGATACAGTACCCCTGTAAAAGACGCACTGGTCGCAGATATATTCAAATCAATCGTTAAATTGTTTTTATCAACCTATAAAACCTTTATAGTGATCATATAATGCCTATTAACGATTATCTTAAAAACGTAAATTATGTAAAGGGTTAAAATAGATCTTTTTGGGACTTTGCGCGCCTATCTGCATATCCACGAGTGTGACAAAAAGTGTTGGTCAACAAGGTTGGAGATCTCGTCCAGGCGAACACAGAAGATATGCAACATATTTGATAGTTCCATGCTATGGGCTATCATATGCAAAAAACACTAAGGAAATGTCTTCATTCGTCCGTAAAATATTTAGAGATAACTCGCAGAACGGACGGACGCGATAAAATTTATCACCGCAAACAAAAATGTTTGTTCGTTTCGATCACTGCGCAGCTATATTTTAGTTTTATGTTAAATGCTCGCATTTGTTGTAAGTTGAAAAAATTTTGTGAATCTTAATCTGAAAATGAATACTGTATAATATACCTTGGGTACCCTTGCCACTGGATTCCGGTTTATGCCCCCACAAACCCGTAGATCGCGTGAATGAGCCAGTGAAGATGTAACAAACAGAAACTAAAGTGAGCAAGCAAAGGAAATATTTCATCAATCATGATACAGTTGCAAGCAGCACGCATTAACCGTACCCGCCACCAAACTGACAATCTAAAGAAAACACGTTTTGAATCCAATGGGTGTACATGCTCGTCAGGTGAACCAAACAAAAGGCGGTTCGAGTTCAGAACGTTTTAAAATGTAGAGGGGGCAACCCCAAATTTATGGGGGCCCGATGTATCCATAAGGTTTAGCAAGCAAAATCCGCTATACGGGCCGTGCTCTGGCACTCCAACACACTTGGTTCCGTCCGATTTTCTAATTTTTACAGAGAACTTATAATTGTTCTACCATACCGTCATCAACCACACAAAAACAGTCAAAAAATGCAAAATGTCAAATAAAACCATATATAAACATGAATAATAAAAATAAACATGAACAAATAAATAAAAATAATTATTTATATATACATAAAAACATCGACAACGTTCGAAATAGTTTGAGTTAACAACAAAATTAATTGGTGCGTTGTTTCATTACATTCCATCTGTCTATATCACACATAATGCATGGTTGCTATAAGTTTAGTTAAGTCTACGTACCAAGTATTACAGCATCTGGTTGGTTCATAGGCGCACACACCGAGGGGTTGGGAGTGCAGATTTTCACCATAGACTATGTATCCAAGATTAAAATTAAAATGCCAATTTCTCACCCCCACACATCTTTTCCGTCCCCCTTGAAGTTTTGGGATTGTCAACTTCGGAAAGAAGCTTCGCCCTCCTACATATAAACAATAATATACGAAACTCAGCCGCTGCATAATTGTGTCTAAGCGGACAAAGAAACAGTGGTTTAAACAGTCTGTAGTATACATACAAATATGTATATTGTTGAAATATATACAACTAACGACGAAGTGTTCCCGCTCTGTCTGCAGGGACTTTAACACTAGCAGAAAAGTGGGGGGTCTGCCGGAGGCATAGTATAAATGTGCAATAGAAATATGATAGCACGAGGGTGATACCATGTAGCCTGACTCTATTAGGCAAAAAATTGAGGAATTTATTGTCCGGATCCTCATGATCCTCCACGAGTGGTTAACAAAATCTGATTACTGCTGCATTCCCTTTTATTCCAAGGGAAGAGCACCTAAATGTACAGCTTCAGCGGGCGAAGTGCATGATGTAATTTGATGTGTGCAATATGCATTTATTAACGCATAGGAAATACTGAAATACCTATGTCAAACACATTGGTACCAGACGCTTTAAGATGCACCCGCACGCAAGTGTGTGCAACCCAGGGTCTTTGGACAAAAATATGTTCTTTTGAACATAATTTCGTATAGATGAACTCCAAATTTAAAAAATGACCATATAAATGAACAGGAACAATAAAAATGAACACTCTCGGTTATAAATAACCAAATTTTTGAATAGTAAAATTTTTGAAAAACCTGGTGCAAACGCTGACGCACGCATACGCCTATGAACTCAAACGCTCGCAAACACACAGGCACGCAAACGCGTTTAAACCAGACGCACGCAAATGCGTTTAAACACATTTGCGTGTGTGCGCGTGCGTTTTTTGTGCAGTTAATTGTGTTCGTGACTGTAAAACCATGACGCTATAATATAGGTCACATCGATAAAAAATAGGTAAGTTAATTGAATGAAATTAAACATCAATCACTGGGTTTTCAAAGAGCGATTCAATAATTGTTCAATTATTTAAAACAACTATTATCAGCAAATTTTTGCACCTCTAAATAGCTAAAAGTTTATCAGAGGATCCCCAACTATTGGCAGCACTGAAGCATCCAAAATACAAAGCGTTTCTTTGCATAAAAAGAATGGGCGTAAAATAGAGCATAACACCATAGTTTTAAGTCCAAAAATGAGGCACAAAACGGCACATCGAATGATGTCTTGGTATAAATACTAGCATTAGCAAAACATGTGGAACCACGCAAACACTATTACTGGGTCGGAGTACGAAGTTATTCAAAAATAATTTAGTGGCGATTAACTGCTTTATTATGATGCCCACAACATCAGAAACTCACTGCCTTAGATGTTTTCTTTTTCTTTTCTTTGGGCCTCGCTCTTTCATCATTTTCGTCATCACTTGGTTCGCTGCTTACATCGCCTGACCCACTGACGTTACCTCCTCGGGACGCCTTTTTATTGGCACCCTAATAGACAAAGATATTTCAGTTACAGGGTATATTTCTGCCTTAGCAGGATAAAAATACACTCGGTATGATTTACCTAACACGATAAATTACGTGGCAAGTTATCTAGCCACCAACAAAATTTCTTAACTAATCCAATTAGGAACCATCAAACGATATAAAACTGCGAAATACTACAATAGATAACCTCAAAACGTCTTTATGAGAGCTATCGGCTGACACTTATTTAGGCAAAAGATTATAGCGACGTCCTACAAAACAGTAATAAAAATTTACCTGTGAAAAAAAACATACGCAACTACTTCTATATTGAAAAATCGCACCGTGGATTGAGATCGTTATGGTAGCGTATCACTTCAAATCCCGATTACGTTTAGGTGCGTTCTATTTCGTAAAGTAAAAAAACCGCGTCACGTTCGGTTATTATTCACGTAGTACAATGCACACAGTTCGTATCAGAAATAATAGCCGCTTTTGCAACGACCGAACAACAAACGGGCAATGAGCGCACATCAGGCTAGGAGGGAAGCAAACATCGAATGAGTCTTAGTCGTTTCTGGCTGACACTGTAACATTGATGTTTAAGCGTTCCAATGTTCCGTCATATTACCAAAGCCACATGCATGTTTAACAAAAGCTGTAATTAGCGACAAAAATGATAATTTTATCAATCTCGAAATCTGATGAGCAAGTCCAAAACAGAAAGCACCAAAATCCCACAGAACTTTGTCAAACATTTTTGCTGATTAAGCGTTTTTTAGAACTGAAATAGAATTACAAACGTACTTCTCCTTCGCTGTAATCCTCGTCGGAAGAACTCTTTGCTAAAATATCAAATGACAAATATATGTTTAATATGGGGCAAATGACACTTTTAAGACCTTCGTATTTTACTCTTTAATAAATTATTATCTAAGCAATATTAAATGTATACATATAATTGTTGCCTTCGGCGGATCCTGAAAACGATTTTGGCCGATTTTTAATCCCAGTTAAATGATCAATTTCAGTGAATTGTTTAACATTTTTGTTTCAAAAATGGCCCAATTTAGCATTTTCACATTGCCACCAATTTGCAAAACTAGGTAGGTTTAAACTCAATAGATTGCATTGTTAAATATAAAAGTTAAATAATTCGACGCTGACGGCGGTTGTTTGATCCATTCAGGGAGCTACCGCTACGTATTATCAGAGGCGTACTCAGTAGAGGTGAGGAGCAGATTGTCAAGCTGTGGCTCGGCTCTTCCCTAACCATGTCCGACTTGGCCCGGCTCTCGCAGACAGATCGTATGCTCTGGCTCGGCTCATCATGAAATGTCCGCCTTAGCTGGGCTTTTCCGATGAAATACCACGTTGTGCTCCGATCTTTCGCGCCTAATAATATAATTTAGTAATAGTAAAGAGAGCATAGCGTAATACAGAATAGCTGCTTTTAGAGCTTTTAAGGTCAGATCTGAGGTTATATCGACAATTCTTGTTGTTGGCGGCTGTTATAATTATATTTTTCTTATGTAAGAGTTGTTAACAACTGACTACAACTTTTCAAAATACACTAAGCTAGGCTCGTCTCTTACAAATAGATCTTAGGCTTGGTTCGCGTCGGCTATTTGTTCAACCAATATGGCAGGCTAGGCTCGTCTCAGCTATAGAGCTGAGCCAAGAGCCTAAATTTTCACCACTAGTACTCAGGTCACGTGGTGCGTTAACGTGCTCAGGGTTCCGCAGCATAAACAATGCCGTGTATTTTACAATGATGCAAGGTAGCCTTATATATAATGCTACAAGCACCGCGCGTTTGTAATTCTTATAAAACAAAAGTATATATATACAGAACATAAGTGTTACTTATGCAATACAGAAGCAACGTACTATGATCTTGGTAAATAGGTAGGATAGATCATGTATATTGTTCAACGCATGTAATATTACACCAACTCCATGAACCAAATGACAACTTTTACGAAAGCAAACCTTGAGCAATTCTATTATACTAGTAACTCTACCGAGATTGCAGAACGTAGTGAAGCATAGGTACACCTACGCCTTTTGCGTGCACATCAAATCAGCTCTCGATAGCATTCGTCGAAATGCTATAAGTGGACATCACACAATACCAGCACAAGTTACAACAAAACTAACACCGGCAATGAGTTTTCCATACCCGAAACCCTCAGGTGCAACTTATCAGCCGCCCAGGACGTCAGAACATTTTGGGTCGGGGAACCATTGGGGCACCATGCCTCAAACCCCATAACTCTAGAACCAGAGCCTTAATCGAAAAACAAAAAAGAGGCATCGGTATTTATCATTTTACTATAAAATACAACCATCCAGAGATAAAAATTCGAAAGTTAATAAAAAAATAACCTTGCTTCCGTGAAGGGTACTAAAACCCTTATTTTGACCTCTGACCCCGAACCATGGGGCGTCATACCCCCGTGCCCATGGAACCATGGGTCACAGAACAAAACCAATACCGGCAATGAGTTTCCCATGCCCGAAAACCCCAAGTGAAACTTTTCAGCCGCCCATGATGTCAGAACAAATTTTTGAATTTTGAGTCGGGGAACCATTGGTCAAACCCCACAACTCTTGAACCGGAGCCTTAATCGAAAAACAAAAAGAGGCATCGGTATTTATCATTTTACTATGGAATAAAACCATCCCGAGATAAAAATTCGAAAGTTAAGATAAAAATAACCTTGATTCCGTGAAGGGTACTAAAACCCTCATTTTGACCTCCGACCCCGAACCATGTGGCGTCATACCCCCGTACTCATGGAACCATGGGTCGCGTGGTAAAACCAATAACGGCAATAAGTTTTCCATGCCCGAAAACCCCCAAGTGAAACTTTTCAGCCGCCCAGGACGTCAGAACAAATTTTCTAATTTTGGGACGAGGAACCATGAGGGTGCCATACCTCAAACCCCATAAATCCAGAACCGGAGCCTTATTAGAAAAACAAAAAAGAGGCATCGGCATTTATCATTTTACTATAAAATAAAACCATCCAGAGAAAAAAATTCGATAGTTAAGATAAAAATAACCTTGCTTCCGTGAAGGGTACTAAAATGGGGGCAACAACCCCACATTTTGACCCCTGACCCCGGAACCAGACCCCAAATCACGGTCATGTGTACACGGTAAATCGAATGAGCCCAAGATCATGAAAATCGCTTAAGGCGTTCTCGACTTATGGCCGGTCACACACACACAGACGGAATTTAAAAAATTTCACTCCTGCAACACATAATCTCCACTACGTTCTGACAACCAGAGAAATCTGTATTGTTTAAGATTTCTAATTACTAAAATATGTACGAGCAGTACATTATGTCAAGTAACTCGCTGCGAGAGAAAACGACGTGTAATTGGCTAGTCTACACTTAGAAGCTCTATTTCCGTTAGTGGAAGACATTTGTACAGTAATTGTCGACCCCGAAGACAAGATAACACACCAAATCGACAGGAAAATCGAGCAAAGTCGAAAAATTTTAAGCTTCCTTAGCCCATCAATCCATCATAAAGACATTAATTAAGTCAAAACGTTAATGACAATCGGACGGCCACTTTCCGCATATTTCAAAACAGATGACCTTTAATTCTCCCACAGATCTACTAAAGGCAAGCGGTTAACCCAAATAATGAATAGATAATTCATACCACTGACATTGTCCCAGTACATAAAACTGATCTATGATCACAAATTTTTTGTGAAATACTTTCAGCTGCGACACAGAACGCGCCAAGTAGATATCCTCGAATAGCGCTCAGCAGCGCAAAAATTCATTTTCTGTCCGTCTACAGCATGTAAAACTTGTCATTGCATTGACCTATTTTCGTAATTTTTATTCGACGCGTAAGACCTAAAATGTAGCATAGCATAAATTTCCCAATGGGATATAATGCCTAGCATGGCAATGGCAATGTGAATATTCGTGTATATATTATTATATATATCATTTTGACAATATATAACTGTCTTCCAATTTGTTTGAAACAACTGCAATAATGAGGTTTACGGACATATTTAAAATAAGTTACATTATAAAACTGCTAAGAATGGGAATAAAGTAGATACAGGCAACATAAACTTTTCCACAAGATCAGGCAGCATTAGTGTAAATCAGTTAATTGCAATACCTGCATTAGCAGAGAAAAACTATTAAAAACAATACCTTCGCTGTCGTATTCTTCCTCAGGAGATGATGATTCTGAGCTATCTTTTCTGTCTGGATCAAAATCACTATCGTCTATAAATATAAATTACATAAATTTTTTGCTGCTCATTAATACAGTTTACTAAGTTTATGACATTAATGCCATATAGGCTGCTACACAAAAACAGAGCAGAGAAAACACCACACCGTTATAGAATCTGAATATCAAGAACTAATCTGAATTATTATGATTCAGCGAACTTATTTCCCTTTACAGAAAAATAGAAAATATTAATTACGTGGACCTTATGTAATAGCGTCAGTGATGCAACCAGACAGTTCAGCACCTGTGACCCGGTCCAAACCAGTCCGCAGGTCCGGACCGGTCCACCCCTAATCTAAAAAAGCTAAGCAAATCAAATCTAATTAGACAGTGTTACACGTTCTTTTAACTCTTTATTTTAATTGTGGACGTTGCTTTTCTTGACAAGTGGCACAGTAAAGCCAATACCAACACCAACCAACCTCTGACTGTGGTTTAACCAGCATATTTCAATGTCGGTTACAGTTATAATACCACTACGATTATCGTCTTGCCTATACATGGATATTGAAACGTTACGAATGGTTACAATAAAACGTCCGTTATATTGATCAATTAGTTACAGCGGATATCTATTTAGTTTCAAGCACAGGCTTGCAGTGCAGGAAATATTTGAATAACGGTATTTATTTAGTTACATACAGCGCATTACAATTATAAAAAGCACCCACCCTTGAAGTGACCGAGAATAATCAAGTGACGAATAAGAGAGTTATAGGCTTCAAGAAAACCAGAACACATTTGTAACGGAGTTCCGACTTTTTAGTAACTCAATTCCCGAAGTCCAGCGACACAACAGAGCGAATCTGAGTAAGGACGGTCCGGACCAAACCGGCCTCTGTGTAATGAAGTTGAATTACTTAATGAATAATGAAATATTACTACTGGTTCGTGCGGTACCATGCAAATAAGACAAACAATGTACGATGGAAATCAGTAACGTGTGGCTTTGTGGATCCAACGACCCTGACTTATACATGATATAATAGACAATCGAATTTATATAACCTAAACGTTTCTTCTCTTACAAACTTTGTATTCGCATTGTGGCACTAATCCTTAGCCAGTCGGCTAGTACTGCCTACCCGATTCGCTGTAGTCGTCATCGACACCACCGCCTCCGCGCTCAGCACGCTCGCGCTCCTTCGCTTCTTTCTTCAGTCGCTCTTTGTACGCGTCATGTTCGTCTTCGTCGTCATCGCCGCTATCGTCGAAATCGTCTATCATCGCAGTGCTTGCCTAAAATAAAGATAGCAAAAAATGGATCAGAACAATACAGCCAGTGGTGTGACTAAGTAGTAAGAAGACAAAATTTATGGCAAAAAATATCAGTGGGCAGAATGAGGGTTATTCCGGCAAAAACGCACAAACTGTGTCCACAAACGTGTGGATACTACATAATAACAACTGATCTTGGCTTAACATATAGGAAATATAGAAGCCTCCACAAAACTATAACTAGTAAATCGAAAAGCGAAGGGAAACGGGGCGAGTGTGGCTACTCTGCGGTTATTGACCATTTTGTCGTTCCTAATCCAGATCTCTAAGCCCGCTTAACGTCCCATGGTGGCAATTATACACAGGGAATATATCAATGACACTCATACGGTCATTTATCAAAACCGAAGAACTCTTTATTTCTTCTTTTAATGACAAAAATACAAAAACTTTCGAAATTTATGAATGACAAATTTCAAGAATAATTATAATTTGTAGAGAGATTCTTACGTAGTATAGCCCCGCCTTTATTGTTTTTAGCAACCCCTAAATCCTATGGATACGATCAATTCACCTATGTTGGAAATGTTACGAAATTTGACTATTTTTGGTGTCAAAATTTACCAAATTTTGTTCCGTCACCGTCGCGCCGAGATAACACCACCGCAGCTCTGACAAAAATGCATAATAGCAAACTTGTAACACTCGCTGAGAAGATACTGCATGATGACCTCGATTTTAGCCTACGAGACCCCTATCTTGAGATGTAGGTCGAGAAAGATAGATATCCGGATAACCAAATTTCAAAATGTGACTTATGACCTTTTGGGGCTCATTTCAAACCTGAAAATGTGGTCGGCGCGTTTAGCATCGACTGGAATTTAGAATGGAACAAGATTTGCGCAATTCATTTCGTAGCACAGTATAAAAAACGAAATTAAACGCACACATTTTTCGGCAGAATATATGTAAGCTAAAATCTTCGACATTAATCTTTGAATGGCACTTTGAAAGCAATCATAACTCTCATGATTGATATAATTTAATATTAGAGGTCTCCTTTTAAATTCCGATGAGAAAGTATTTCAAAATAGACACACTTGTAGTTGTTGAAAAGTAACTTTCTGGTTTACAAATAGCGTAGTGATACTCTATTAGTTAGAAATTATTTATTCAGAAAAGCCTATCAAAATTTATTGTTAAAATTTCTAAGATACTGAAACACTTTCGGCTTTACATATACATTCGGGGTTCTGCACGAAACGGGTGGGGAGAGTTTCTGAAAAAAACTTGCCACATCATTCCACTTTAAGCAACGTCCTATCTGACACTGGAGTTCCAACTCTTACATCGAGATTGTTTGTACTGCGTAGCCAATATATGTAAGAAACACAGATACAAATGCACATGTACATATCGATAAATAACAGATAAATCGATAAAATTTTTAATTATTATGTAAATGGAAAATTTTTTCCTAACAGCGCCTACATCGATATGCTTCACCGCGCGCAAGAACGTAATATGAGCCATAACAGTGGTTGTATTATACAATATTTACTGTTATAAATAAATTACATCTGCTATTTTACTACAATGTTTACTGTTATATATGTGTATCATGAATGCGTCTGTGTACATGAGTACAAAGGTAACGCACGGTGTATAGCCGCACTGTATTCCGACAACCGCATCCTGATGGTCTCCTTACAGGCCATCGGCAGCTTCGTCAGCGATTTCAATAGTGAGGTTATGTATATCATATTTATCTTGTCCAGTTAAGTCCTCGATATCATCCGCATCTCTCGATTTTCAAATTAGTATTGCGTAACCTCCCTCTTTGCATTTATATCCAAGCTTTTATAAAGTACAATAATGTTATTATCTTAAATTTTCATTTCTGTGATCATTATTTGATACAGTTTTATTGCGCTGAATGTCTACCCAAGCTTATGATACAATTTTATGAAGGCAAAATTTTTGAAACCCCTAAGGTTTTATGTCACGTAATGTGAACTGGCACTGGCCAGCAAGTAAATCATGAATTTACTACAATCTGTATTGAAAAAGAACGGCAAAAAATTACTCACCTTTATACTTTTGCCCATATTACTGATACGAAGACCTTTTCTCGACACCAAATCGTACAATTTCGCATATTCTTCTCTGGAAGAAAAATACAGGATAACGAAATTAGATGGTAATAATGTGGCTAAGGTACAAGTAATCAAGCAATGTACAAACACATAAAATTTTTAAAATAACAGCTTATGTAAAGAAGTTTCAATCTAGCACATACAATGAGCTACACAAAAAGTGATTTCAACGTAAGCGTAAAAAACTTCAGCTTCGATCCAAACATTTGGACATCTCTAAGAACAGTTCACATGCAAAAATAAATCAAGGTAGTTAATTAAAGGTAAAAAGTACTTTTATGTTCACATAAGTAGGCGTAAAACAAAAAGCACTCGCCAAAATAACTATCGAATTTCGAGCGAGTCTCGAACGAGTAGCTCACTCGTGATTTCAAATTATTAAAATTAATAACGATATTGTACTTTTAAATTACTTCGTTCGAGTGAGTGCCGGTCGATTGACAGTTATTTCTGCCGAGTACTGCACGTTTTAACAAAAAATAGCAAATCTATGGAGAGCGAAAATCAAAACGTTAAAACGCACTTTTCGATACTGCTAAACGAATAGTTGACGCCGTTTTTGGTCTCGATCTCGAAATCGAACGATCGCAAACTGACGTCAGATCGAGCGAAATTGACATTTGCAATTTCTTCGTGACGAATATGCACTGGCGGTTTATGAACGTACATAAAACCACGTTCAAGGGGATACAGAAAGCCGTTGGCATTTTTGTACGCACAGCTGATGGCAGGCGTGCCGGAATGACTGTAAAATAATAACAGTGAAGTGACTCATAATCCGATATCCACACGTTCTGAATCAAAGGAGGATTCCTTACACAGTGATATACACTTATTTGCAACACTTTCATCGTTTCGATTAGCATAGAATAAAAATATATATACCGATTTTCTTAATTATAGTGGTTCTGTTAACACAACAAAGTGTTGCAGCAGCAGCACAAGGAAACAGCTAGACATTGGTTGAAATATTCAAAGACGGAGCTCGTAAACGGAAAGGTGTTCCCCATGGTGTTGTGAGCGATAAAACGGTTCGCACCTAAATGACTCTCCTACTACACTGTCCTGGTGGATGGCACACTTCAAGGAACTCCTCCACCGCACAGAACCAGAAAATGCAATCGAGATAAGTCGTCCGAACGAAAACTTGGATATACCCAACGCCGACATTAATGTTACTCCACCCACAATCGGAGAAGTAACGCAAGCTATCGGAAATTTTAAATCTAGAAAATGGCAGGCACATGTGGCATACCAGCAATGCTTCACGGCTAAGCAGCGATTCTGACTAACATTTTTAATGTGTGTGGTCGAACCGTGGAGTATCACGGGACTTTAAAGACGCAATTATTATCCCTTTACACTAGTAACTCTATCGAGATTGCAGAACGTAGTGAAGCATAGGTACACCTACGCCATTTGCGTGCACACCCAATCAGCTCTCGATAGCATACGTCGATATGCTATATGTGGATATCACACAACACCGCACAAGTCATAACAAAACTAAAACACCGGCAGTAAGTTTTTCATGCCCCAAAACCCCAAAGTGCAAGTTATCAGCCTCCCAGGACGTAAGATTAAAATTAGGAATTTTGGGTCGATGAACCATGGCGGCGCCATACCACCTTACCCATCGAACCATGGGTCATAGAGCAGAACCAACACCGGCAATGAATTTCCCATGCCAGAGAACCCCCAAATGGAACTTTTCAGCCGCCCAGTACGTCAGAAAAATTTTAAAATTTTGGGTCGGGGAACCATTGGGACACCATACCTCAAACCCCATAACTCTAGAACCGGAGCCTTATTCGAAAAACAAAAAGATACATCGGCATTTATTATTTTACTATGTAATAAAACAAACCAGAGATAAAAATTCGATGTTGAGATAAAAATAAGCTTACTTCCATGAAAGTTACTAAAATGGGGTGAAAAACCCTCAATTTGACCCCTGACCCGAACCACGGGGCGTCATACTCCCGTACCCATGGGTCACAGAGCAAAACCAGCACCGGAAAAGAGGCACCCAGGACGTAAGATTAAAATTAGGAATTTTGGGTCGATGAACCATAGCGGCGCCATACCCCCGTACCCATAGAACCATGGGTCCTAGAGCAGAACCAACACCGGCAATGAATTTCCCATGCAAGAAAACCCCAAGTGAAAGTTTTCAGCCGCCCAGGATGTCAGAACAAATTTTTGAACATTGGGTAGGGGAATCATTGTGGTACCATACCTAAAACCCCATAACTCTAGAAGCGGAGCCTTAATCAAAAAACAAACACTCATTTTGGCCTCTGACCCGAACCATGGGGCGTCATACTCCCGTACCCATGAGTCACAGAGCAAAACCAGCACCGGCAATGAGTTTTCCAGGCCCGAAAACCCCCAGGTAAAACTTATCAGCCGCCCAAGACGTCAGAACAATTTTCAAATTTTGGGTCGAGGAAACATTGGGGCGCAATACCGCCATAACTCAAGCCCCATAACTCTAGAACCAGAGCCTTAATCGAAAAACAAAAGAGAGGCATCGGCATTTATCATGAAAAAGAGGCATCGGCATTTATGAAATAAAACCAAGCAGAGAAAAAATTCGAAAGTTAAGATAAAAATAGGTTTGTTTCCGTGAAGGTTACTAAAATGGGGTGAAAAATCCTCATTTTGACATCTGACCGCAACCATGGGGACGTCATACCCCCGTACCTATAGAACCATAAGTCACAGAACAAAATCGGCACCGGCAATGACTTTCCCATGCCCGAAAACCCCCCGGTAAAACTTATCAGACGTCAGAACAAATTTTTAAATGTTGGGTCGAGGAAGCATTGGGGCGCCATACCCCCGTACCTCAAATCCCATATATCCAGAACCGCAGCCTTAATCGAAAAACAAAAAAGAGGCATCGGCATTTATCATTTTACTATGAAATAAAACCATCCAGAGAAAAAAATTCGAAAGCTAAAATAAAAATAACCTTGCTTTAGTGAAGGGTACTAAATGGGTAAAATGTGGCAAAAAAACCCACATTTTGACCTCTAACCCCGGAATCAGACCCCAAATCAAAAACGCTCGGGGACGTACACGGTAAATCAACTATGCCGGTTCCAATGAGTCCAAGATCATGATAATCGGTTAAGGCGTTCTCGAGTTACGGCCGATGACACACAGACGGAATTTAATAAAAGATTTCACCCCTACAACACACAATTTCTACGTTTCACTACGTTCTGACAAAAAGGGTCAAACTCTAACCGCGCCAACTATCTTGAGATATACCTCCTACTGTGCATTGCAGGCAAAGTCTTCACAAAGCGTTAACTGCTATTATCCGGAAAAAAACCGCAAGACCACTACAAAGGTATTATCAGCGATTAGCACTCAGGATTCCATCACAGCGCACCGGTCAAGGTTTTTTTCGCATCGTCAGACGTTAGAACTACGTATACGGCACAAATTGGCACACGTTTGTCTGCTCTGTCGACTTCGCTGCTGCGTTCCACAGTATTCAGCCACCCACAATGTGCGGAATACAGCACAATTGTTTGACACCAAATATCTAAATAGAAATTCTAAACGATTACTCCAGTGAGCGTCACCGTCCGCACAGCAGATGGTTTATCGTGTTGTTCAACGTCGTTCGTGACTCCATTGTTTCCAACATGATCATCCCGAACACAACTGTGATTCTTCATGATTGCGAAAGCTAGTCTTCAAAAACCCGAACATCATAGATATTTCCTTCGAGGTTCCTGTCACTGATTCTTGACCTTAACCTAGGCGACAGATTGTGAAACACAGACATGCGACGACGATGCACTAATCAATCTGCAATTGAGAATAAACTACGTTGCGATGGCTCCACAACGATATCCGCTCGCCACCAAATATGCTCCAAGCTGTGGCACAATGCCTCACCATCTCACTTTAAGTGCCTATGGATGCACCAAAAAAAGATATAGACATCCACTGTACTAAAAGATCTGGATTTTCTGAAGGATACGTACGAAGTCTATACATGAGATCGGGACAGAACCACTACCATAGAAAATATTGCCAGGGACACAGCGCATTGGTGACAAATCATACGTTTGGGGAATCCGCAGGCTGGCAGCTCCTGATGTCAAGCTCAAGGATTAAGTAAGTAATATCAAAGTGAAATTTATGCAGTAACTGTCACACCACTATGTTAGCCTGTATACACTATTCTACTATGCTAACTTTTATACACATTTAGATATCAAATAGCATATCAAATATTACTGTAAATACGGCAAAAGATTGTATGGCGCCACCTAGTGAGATTCTACACTACGCTAAATATTTTCCCGCAAGAAACATCGGACAGTGGTAAATCAGACAATGTCAGAATGTGCGTCGCAACCCAATATAATACCAATCCATATGTCGAATCATCTTTTCACAGCTACATAAATTATACCGTCAAATAATATTAATATAAGCTACTAAAAATGATGTCAACCTCCCGTGAGTTAGGTACATAGTTCACATTAAACAATAATGATTTTTAACTCAAACTGAAATACTTTACCCTACGAACGATCCAGGCACAGTAATTTTTCGATTAACTACGGTCTTCGTAATTCGCGATACAACTTCAAACAGCGGTCCACGCATATTCTCACGCGTTAACTTATCGCCGAACTTTTCTTCAAGAACCTCACTGAAATAAAATGATTGTAAATATATAGTTAATAGTCCATTGTTTATGCGCTCAAAAACGTTTCGTAATATTACTCTTCTTCTTTTCGTCTACTTTGTTGCTATAAAAATTTGTTGTAACTTATATAGCGTAATCTTATGCATGCAGCAGCGTTACTTTTGCACTTAGATTGAATTAGAATATACCAGCTGAAAAGTACAAAACTAAAGTATGTCCTGACCCACAAGTTCAATAATTTAGCAAAGTGATGACTGAATACGCAAGATAGCACATAATATTACCACAATGGTTACAATAATTGTAAATTATTTAAGTTAAATTCTAAATATTTTAAGTTAAAAATTATTTTTATTTGCTAAAGCAGGCTATGATTAACCGTTTAACTAAATAACTAAAACTCTCTAGTCCCGGGCAACAAAACTTCTGTTTTAAAAACTAGTTAGCTTTACTTATAGCTACTAACTGCATTTTACCATCACTAAATGTGTCACGATGCAATCAGACAGCGTACTGATGTATTGTTATACTTGGCAACGATGATTATAATTGGAGTTAGACAAAGCTATATGTTTAATAAAGTTATTTATTACAATGTGTTTTGCGTTAATTAACAAATTAGGTGTTAACTAACTCCGATACGTCAGACACTTCAGATATGTCAATCTCATCTTCCTTGCTAAATTCCAATATAAGAAAGTGATAGCGCGTTTGGCCTTGTTTGATCGGTGGATCCAAGCTAATCTGAAATTGAATTATTCTAATATACCATAAAGAACAACACACCCCACCCCCCAACATAAATAATAGCATGAGACAATAGACTGAAGTTATTGACACTAACTGATGCCTGTTATATTACCTATCGCCTTACTACTGTAGCCTCTGTTAAAACTGCATACCCTAAAGGGTATCAAATGTTTACTGAAACGTAAGTATGATATCATGAATTTTCAAATCGAATGTTTAAATTTTTAAATCAAAACGACAGCTAGATACTTTCTATGCATACTAGTTGAGCTGATACAAAGCATTCTGTACTACGGCCACCTAACGATGTTTCGAGAACGAAAATTTAGACTGCTACATAATTTGTAAACGTAATCTACCCGAACCGTGATGTAAAAAATGCATCTATATAATTATTGCAAACAGACGCACAAACTTATAGACATCGCTCATACAATTACAGTACTCGTCACTGCTGACTTTCGCTATACAAGCGAGCAAAGCAGTGCTAAACAGTGAGCAAGTTATTAAATTCCAACATAAAATGATATTTACACAATGAGGAAGTTTCCAGTGAGAGAGGTTAAAATTGGCAAGTACTGTACATTATTTTAAAGGACATGGTGAAAGTAAAAATCTTGTATGAGCAATTATCCGAACATTATGCAGGCTTTTTCGCCTCATCAAGATACGGAAGATATACACAGTTAATAAAAAATTCCAACAAAATTTGCAATGACACCATCAGGCAAAGCGATAACCTTATATTCGGACGTGTGCAACAGGTTATCGCGTTATCTCAATCTCCTGTGAAGTTGGGCAAGGATAGCTCATTCGGTAGAGCACCTGGTTGCGGATCCAAAGGCAGGAGGTCGTGGGTTCGAATCACACACCATAAAAATTTTCAGTATGCTGGTTGCTTGTCATATCCTTTCGTCACCATCATAGACTCAAATCATAAACTAGATACCTAGCAGTTATGCAAAAATAGCAATTAATATTACTAGCTAAATTTGTACCCAAGAACATAGCACAAATATTACCTAAACACACAAAATGGTACGTTACAAATATTGCCAACGGAATGAACTTGGGACGCCACAAGGGTGCGGAGCTGGAGTAACGTACGCCCGTTTCAACCGGGGCGGATTAATTTACTGCAAATAAATCATTTACAAATTTCAATGTGTTTCAGTATCTTCCTTGAATCGCCAGAGATAACAAGTCTAATATTGAAGTTTAACATTAATTTTACACTAAATTCAACTGAAAATTGTAAGCAGCGAATAGTATCTAAGTCAAAATAGGCGACCCAAAAAACAATTACGTAACACAGCACCCAATCAGATAAAGTTTTTTCTTTCAATTTTAATCGTAGACGGTAATTTTATAATAAAGATAAAGACACGAGTATTTTTATTCAAATTTAGAGCGGAGAAACTCACCACGAAATACATTCGCCGACCATCTTTATGAGGCAGAAGGAACAGTCTGAGAATTGTAGCAATTGGAATTTTGTAATCGAATGTTTTACCGTGAAGCTGAATAAACGACGGAAATATTTTGATATCATAGCGTCCCCTAAAAAGTAAGAATTGAACAATAAATTATATAGCTAGTTATGTAGCAAGTCAAAACTAAATATGATCGTCTCCGTAAAAACACACCGACCAAGAAACTTTAACAGTAAACCACAATTTTGCTTTGAGCCTAAGCCGTTCCAGCAACAGTCTAAACTGGTACAGCCAACTATCTCTACCTAAGCCTACCTGAGCCCGAGATCGAGGTTAGGCCTGTCGTTAGATATCAAAAATCGCTACAACGTCCATTTTCACCTTTCCTTGCCATGTGTCTAATGGGATTCAACTACCATCCTTTGAGTGGTATGCCGACGCAAACCGGCCATAAAACACACAGCCCTGTCCGCTTCCAAGACTCAAAAGGTCTTTCTCGCGGCCCTTTCCATTCGTCGGGAGAATGAGCCAAGAGGATTCGCCTGGCCATTATATGACGTACTTTCCAGAAACGAAAGCTGCTCCTTCGATGCTCGAAACAAGGCACTCCTGCTCGCTATATATTCCCACGCTCAAAATGCGACAGCTATAAGTACACAGTGATTGACACGGCAACATGTTTAGATGTAGAGACATCAATCATTAAAATGAACTCGAATAATTATATAACTGAATCCGAAGGAAAAAGAAAATAACTCTTAATTTACTTTGAAGAAACCTAAAGACAAAAATCAGACTATCGCCATAAAATTACCTCGGAGTAGCACACGAAATTTGAGGAAGTGTAGCAATTGCCGAACCCGACACTTGAATTATTCCAGCTTTCGCCATGACATTGTCGTAGAAATTCTGAAAAAATATCAATCGAATAATGCTCCAATATATAAAGTAACATTTCATGGTGGGAAAGAGTAGGAACTATGAAAAACCAATATAAACGTGCTCCAAGTCATGCTAAAAATGGACTTTATAGCATATAGCTAGTAGAAACCCCCACGTTCAACTAAATTCAAATTTTTTTCATGTCTGAAAATTTGTTTCTTGCACGCAAAATGTTGTTTAAACATTAATTACCACTATTTTTAATACTAAAACGTCGTTTTATAAGTTGAAAATACATGCACGAAAGTAATACTACATGAAAATATGGAAATATTCGGTACCTTTAAACAAAATTTATCACCCCACTGAGAATTTTCCCTGAGACTGAATATGAGGCCCCAAAATCAGCCCACTTTTCAAAGGGTTGTGGACAGGCCAGTATACGCAGGTATGTGGAAGATGGGTTTTTCTTAGATCGTAACAGGCGAGAGAAATTGAACACAACGGTTGGTAAACTCGACCTAAATTATACTACACTCAAGTCAACAGGTAAAAGCTATATCAAATGCTAGCCAGTTTTCGGAAATGAAAATATACCCATTATCTTCCCAAAACATAACTAGCGTTTCCACAGAAAAGGGAGGGGGCTTCCCAGGATTTCGGCGCTCCATCAAGTAAATTTTGGCTTCCAAGTCCACCACCGAGCATCCCCCAATTATTTTGACCAAATATGATCGTCCTAACAAAAAAGAGTTATAACAAAACTCAAAACTACTCCTTATATTTCTGCCATTTATAACAAAATCCTAAGTAAAATCAAGTGAGATCTGCAGAAATACGTATCGTCAGTAGTTAAATAACAAATTGCAACAAAACGATATACACGGCAAATACATGGAAAACGCGGCAAAATGTAATTATAAAACCTCAAATGACCTGCGGATACGGTTTTCCGCAGGTATTCCCCCAGATTGTAGCTATGGCCCCTGGTCAAAGCCACACTCCAGAGAAATTTTGGGCCTGAGGAGAGGCCAGCATGCACTAAGTAATACAGTTTATATTCTTCCAAAAAATAATTAATGAAACAATAAAAAAATTCAGTTGCCATTCAAAGTACTGTCCAGAAGTCTTTACAGCCTTGGCTGCATAGTACGACAATAGATAACTGGACAACAATTTATTATGCCGCGGTGCGTCGCAAAAGATATATATGTGTTTAACTAATCTCTAGGGTAAACTTAAGTTTTATAAATGCACGCAAATGATGTTTACACAACCTACGTTGCGCTATTACGAATTATTATTTGCAATGGTTTCCCAGTTTGCTATGTGAAATTGAGGTAGGTATCTGAAACTACCTTTAAAAAGCACTTGCTGGCTGAATTAGCTTTAGTTTAAACCGGCTAGTCCTATAACGAATTTAAACCAACGGTTCTATTTAAAGCATCTAGTTTTATTTCCTATTTACAAATTTTTAGACGCCTATAGTCAGCAAAACGCAGACTTTACGCAATGATTTGTACGAAAATTGCCTTGATTTGGCAGGTTAGTGCATAACAAAATTTCAAAATCCAAAAACCACACCTATTTGGGTATAATTCCAATTTTGATCAAATTGTGATAAAAATGATTTATTTTTAAAGATTCACAGCAATTTGGATGTAGTAGTTAGATGGACTTCGCATAGGACGACATATATACCATATACACAGCAAAGTATACATTCACTGCAACATGGCTTCTCACATAGTACGTATTTTAATGGGTGGTGCCTGCGTAATTTAATACGAATATAGGTAAGAAGTTACAAGGGAATGGCTATCAAGCAGTGTGATCATCGACTATAGTTCTTTGACTATAAAGCTAAACACGAACCCGGTCATGCCAAGAGTAAAATGTCGAGTTTTCCCCTTTCGAATAATTCATTAATATTTTGTCTCTCTACGCCAAAGGCTAACCCATAGCCTAGCCTGGAATCACAATTAACTTTCAATTTTTACCCTGTGGTACTATGTCAGGTCCCCTTACGCTCAGTTTCACCTGACATGATCCAAGCAAAAGACTCATAAACCAAACCATACGCATGATTTGTTGCTCCAGTCGTATTTAATGTGAAACAAACAAAATCAATCAGTCGACGAATTTCACCGAATAGCTAGAAATGCTTTAACGTTATAATGCGGACCGAATCAAATTTAGTACGTACTCCGGCGTGCACCCAAGAAACAACAAAATGTAACCCATTCAAACGATTCTGATTCTGACCTGAACACTATCGCCGTCGGTCGTTCCGTCTGAGGATGGCACAAACAGCCGCATTTCACACAGCGCAACCGAGGCATCATCATTTTGATGAAACTCAAGTGTTACTTCGTTTTTTCCAGTTTGTGCGTTGCTTACGTAATTTAGCGGAATCTCGAAACAATCCTCATCGTCAACGCGGAATGTCATCATTGATCCTGAATCGAAATGCAGTAGGTAATAACGCAGAAAAGTACTAACACAGTAACAAGCTACCACGATTGCTCATATCTAACCAACGTTGTTAATACTAAAATCCAGAGCATCAGTAAGCAATAAATGACACGACCTACATTCTGCTAACAAGTATCTGAAAATTATCAGTGCCATGAATATTTTGCCTTATGTAGAAAGAAGCCAAAGAGTTAAAGCGAAAATGAAAGAAAAAATCTTAAGATCAAACAACGTCGCTTTAGCAAAGTATACTACTAGGCTCTTCACAGAGAGGGCCCCACCCCAGGATTTCGGCTGTCCCCTAACAGGTCATGCATTCACGTAGACTTTGGGTTCTCCCTAGGTCATTCGCCACGTATTTTGAGGTGGAAAAAATTTTCGTCCAAAACGGTTAACCATAACCGGCGTTAACAAATAGGTTATAACAAAATTCAAAACTACTTATATTTCGATTATCAATGGCGAATCCCAAGTAAAATGAAGCACTGCCTGCAGAAATCGCATTTTCAGAAGATAAATAACAAATATGCAATAAAACAATAAAAATGTTGTAAATACTTGAAAACATAAACAAATGTAATTCTAAACCCACTGGATTGTCCACAGTTGAGGTTGGGTGGAATGGACGCCTGCTTTCGCAATTAACCAAGTTGTGAAATTTTCCTCCATATACGTACCCCCTGCCCGAAACTTCATATTCAACTAACTGCGCAATTTATTAATTTTTAAAATCATGTTTCCGGTAAAGTAAATATGTTTAAAAGCGTATGAAATGTTACTTTTTCTAACGCCAAAACGCTGTTTTATAGCCTGAAAATATTTAAGCCTAAAACGACAGTAAAAATAGATGAAACAAACATGGAAATATTTAGCATATGCAACATTTTGTTGCCCCATTTTGAAGTTTCCCCAAGAATGAACATGCCCTCCATTTTTTAGAAGGTTGATAGACCATAAAAATAAGCCAATACGCCCAACGTAGCATAATGTTATAATTCACCAAACTCATAGATTCAGATATTGTTTGGGAGAGCCCGCTAGTTTTGTGGACATCTAGTTACTTAACATCAAACCCGTGGACATACACTAATAAAGTTGAAAATAATTGATCTTTCAGTTGAAGAAACTGACCTTTGAACTCTGCATCTCCATAGTTCCAGCCTTTTACTGCAGGCACCTTTATTTCTAAATCCACATTCCAGTTATTCCTGATAAATCCACGTATCCGTTCTTCGTCCTATAAATGACATGCCATGAAATTTAGAAAATATTATATACATTGGTACTAAATCGTTATCACAGGTGTGGAACAAAAATATGCCGACAAAACTTAAGTAGCAACCTGGATGTTTAATACAACAAAACAACAGTTTTGATATATATATTTGCTTAAATTAACATTATTCCACATCAAGATTTAGCGATATAAAAATAATTCTAATTTCGAATTAATAGAAATAACGTATGGAACGTGAATTACGAAAAACACCGCGTAAATGAATTTCAAACCTAGCAACGATATTACCGAACTTTATATATTTTGTCAACCAGTCAGTGAACCAACCTGTTTTCAGTTCCTAGCACATTCAACATAATAAGGAAACAAGCTCGAAGTAACACAAAGAATTATAACATGAATGCTAGAGAAGGCTAGAATAGATCTGTCACTCAAAGGACTCCACAAAACTGACTGTCGTTCGTTCAATGCTCGGCCAAAATTTTTGTCAAAAAATTGGCAAAAATCGGGCAAAATTGGCAAACGTCGAGGACCAATTATAAAATAATTTTCACCAATTTACAGTCCCAAATAATCTCAAAAATTTATCCCCCAGGCGGCCACCGCCTGCCCCCCTCGCCGGCCGGCTGATGCCCCTCCTAGGGAGGACCTCCCCACGAGGAAACCACTATTCCCCCAAGGACGTCGGAGCTCCCCCATGTATTTACTGTATATAAATAAAAAGGCAACTTATACTACGGTTGTTCTTATACCTACCTGTTCAGCAAATCCAGCGAATCGAAGACAATTGCCATTCTGCAGACAAATTTTAATTCCAGGTCTATTCCCGAGACGTATCCAGTTGCAAAATTCTATATCCGACGCGCTGATGTGTTCAACTCTGCCGGTTTTACTATTTTTGAAATCGACACCGTTTTCCGTCAATTTCATTCGACCCGAGTTCTAATAAACAATATTGAAACACGTATAGAAGTAGCACTATTGTTCAGATATATACATTTACATTTTTAATAAAAGATTTCAGCACAAATATTTGCGTACATTTATGACTAAAAATCCTTGAAGATACATTTACAGATACGGATATACGTTTAAACAACGTAATAGACATGCAAAATAGAGTAATTAGTAGCTTATTATATCACCATGGTAGTGAACACAGAGTGTTAAATGTTAAATATAGCGCGACGTATAAAGCTATATTGACCATCAAATTACAAAACGAGCCGTATGTCAAACATTTTTTAATGCTTGAGGATATATATGACCGATTACATCACATTTATATAAGACTCAAAATGTGAAAGTACATAGAGATAAACTATTCTTCAAATACAACACCCAATAGCCCGAGCCATTGCAGAAATATTATGGTTTCTGTGTGTTTTAAATTCCATCAAAACCGATATTTGACGCCGGGCCGCTGAACACAGTCATAATTATTATATCCACTCTTATAAAGACTTATTTGCTCTACAAAATGAGCGACACAGATATGTACAATTGTCGTCATACATTAATAATGTGATTTTTGGTCCCTCCGGCCCGCTTTTTTTGGGAGGGGGAATACGTTGAAATCACGCTTCATACCTAACTAAAGCGCACAAACACAACGTGCACGATTTCAAATCAATTAGCCACCAAATCAATCCGCATAGATAAAGTTAAGTTACACTAAATTTAAAAAGTTTTATTTATCGGAGC
>JASANE010014260.1:0-23249 GCA_030248225.1 Trileptium ribeirensis
ATTTGTTGTTCGTTCAGTTACGTCTGCTTAGAATGCAAGGTGCTGCAATAAATACTGTTCACTATCAATTTTAGTAGCTATATCATTTACGTTAAAACCAAAATGCTTTACTACCAATCAGTTCTATTTGGTTCGCACTGTTGTGTTGGCTATTTATCACATCAGGTTGTATTCCTTAAGTAATATTCATATTGCAACCTGGTCGAGGAAAACTATAAGTGCATGAGTATTATTGCGTAAATGTTAGATATTGATACGAAATACATTTAGGTGTGGCATAAGTGTTGTCCACGTATTCGCTTACGTTGTTTGTCAATCGGTGCTGCAATAAATACTGTTAGCTATCTTACGGATTTCGTAGCATATATCATTTACGTTACAACCAAAATGCTTTACTACCAATCAGTTCTATTTGGTTCGCACTGTTGTGTTGGTTATTTATCACATCAGGTTGTATTCCTTAAGTAATATTCATATTGCAACCTGGTCGAGGAAAACTATAAGTACATGAGTATTATTGCGTAGATGTTAGATATTTAAATGAAATACATACAGTTGTGGCATAAGTGTTGTCCACGTATTCGCTTACTTTGTTTGTCAATTGGTGCTGCAATAAATACTGTTAGCTATCTTACGGATTTCGTAGCATATATCATTTACGTTACAAGCAAAATGCTTTACTACCAATGAGTTCTATTTGGTTCGCACTGTTGCGTTGGCTATTTATCACATCAGGTTGTATTCCTTAAGTAATATTCATATTGCAACCTGGTCGAGGAAAACTTATCTTTATTGGTGGACCTAGCCAACGCTGTACAAATTAGAGAAGGATTATTTTGAATTATGGACCAAAAATGCTGAATGTTTTCATATCATTATAAAATTATTCTATTACTTTAGAAAAAATGCGTCGTAGTTTACATATAAGAACATTTTTAGTCGAGTAATAGTCTAAATTTTTACTACTTGAGCGATAGTTTGAATTTTGACTAATCGAGCGATAGTCTAAATTGTTTAGAGAACCAAATAAAAACACCACAACCATATGACCGCTCTGTTGGGTTACAAGTATGACCGTGTCCCTGGGTCAATATAGTCTAACAATCCCATGGGTTCACTGATCAAATCGTGTAACCTGGTCACTGGTTGTTAAGCCCGTTTCATTGCTGACAAATATCGTAACGATTAGTACGACCAGTTCTAATCGTACTAATAATTTTATCACGCTCATCCTTTTTCTAACCCTCATTAAGCCTGGCAGTCTCTATTAGCTTTGTCTCGCACCAGAACGATAGAAATACCCGATTACATAAAATCATTACCATCGAAACATTTCTCCTAACAATAATTCTATATTGCTGAGTTAGGCTGAAACTGACAGAATACTACTGACTTCACACTCTACTGGAGCGGAGACAAAGGACACACTAAAGCTGAACGACTGAACGAACGAACGGAACACGGTTTAATAAATGAGTTGTGAAGAGGCAGGTATTTCTTTTGTTACACATTATTATTGTTTTGTTAAACATCATCAAGTGGTGTCGGTAAGGTTTCCTAAATAAATGATTTTGTAGGTGGGTCTTCAGTTGTTGCTATTGTTATTGCTGCTGCTGTCGAAATTAAGTAAATATAATAACCGTTGCTTGGTTGGAGTCAAAAACAAGATTTATTTATTTGAATATGCATGAAAGTAAACAACGGCGAGGGACGTATTATATTTTGTGTGCAAAGGAAGTAACAGTTTGAAATCAGATTCGACACAATCAAATATGTGATTAAATATTCAACGCTAGAATGGACATTTTAGAACGTGTAGTCGGAGGGCGTATCCAGCGATGCATGGCTATGAATCCCGTCTCCTTTGAGATTCCAAAGTGCAATTCTCTGTTGAGATTGCAACGAAATAGATATATTTTAGAAGGTGTAAACCAAGGGTGTACCCAGTGATGCAGGGCTATGAATCCCGTCTCCTTTGAAATTCCAAAGTGCAATTCTCTGTTGAGATTGCAACGAAATAGATATATTTTAGAAGGTGTAAACCGAGGGTGTACAAAGTGATGCAAGGCTATAAATCCAGTCTCCTTTGACATTCCAAAGTGCAATTCTCTGTTGAGAATGCAACGAAATAAATATATTTTAGAAGGTGTAAACCGAGGGTGTACCCAGCGATGCAGGGCTATGAATCCCGTCTCCTTTGAGATTCCAAAGTGCAATTGTCTGTTGAGATTGCAACGAAATAGATATATTTTAGAAGTTGTAAACCGAGGGTGTACCCAGTGATGCAGGGCTATGAGTCCTGTCTACTTTGAGATTTTAAGGTGCAATCCGTCGAGATTGCAAAGTGCTAATCTCCTTCGAGATTGCAAAGTGGAATCAGTTATACTCCGTTTTAAAAATCGTTTTTGGAGGGTTAGCCCGCCCCCGACCAGTCCTAAATTGGTCAATTTTGAAAATACCGCAACAATGTTGTTACTATTCGATTTAGGTCGAATACCTTTAATAAACTTAGGTAGTGCAGTGTGATGCTTTATGCTTAACTGGCCACTATCTTATTACCATTATAACTAGAATTCATAGGCGTAGGTGACACCTGGGTTCGGGAATGCATACCCCAAAATTGAGTAAAGAAGTATCGAGATCTCTCGGCATCGGTGTCCCTGGGTCAAAGTTTCTAGGTGAATATCATTAATTTTTGCTTATTATCTCTTCGACCCAAGTCAAGCTGAGGGTTCCAATAATATCTTATCCTACTCAATTGTATTAATTATGTGTTTCTCGTTATTGTATTCCACATTACCTGTATTTACGGTGACACACATTTAAAGTAATTTTCATAGCGCGTACGCAAAGGGAATCTTAAATTCACACCTTCCCAAAACAGGCAGAAGGAATCTGCACCACTGCTAGGATTTGTGGTAACTCATGGCGTTATCTGGCATTAAAACAGCCTGCCATCTATATCATGTTTGTACTTTGACCAAATCTCAAAAACGGTGAAAATAAATATCTTTGTTACCGCAGTTCGGATGGTTAACACAAAACTTTTGTTATTGAATTGGTTGGAGGTTCTTCGTTCTATTTTTCGGTCGAATAGGAAAGCAAGTGTGGTAGTGTTTAAAAATTATATATCACATTCTGTTACCAAAAATATCTCTCGGAGCTCAGAAAATTTCATAGTAATGTGTAAAAGCCGTTAGCAATATTATGAAATAAAATTTCTAGGGTTGCTAATAAGCAGACTTATTTTAACCCTGTATGGAATGAATTTATGTGCATGTCGTAAAATAATCGTTTGACCCTGTACCAGGATGAACCTGGATCGCTTAAATATGAGCCTCGTGCGCTAGCTGTTAATCTACTTAGGAGGCGTTGCTCGGAAGGACCTCACAAAGTCAGTGAATAACTACACACGAGTAAACGCACGCCCCACGACAAACGCGGTTAGTGTATTGCTTCACGATGTACGCTGCAACAAACGTGTAACTCTATGCAGAAAAGGATTATGCTTAATGCTGTAATATTTAATGCTTCACTGCTATAATAGATCAAGTTTAATGTATCACTTGGTAATAGCTTTCTCATTAAGTTTTAGATTAAACCATATCGAGATTGAACAGTTTCACTCAGCTATTTTTAATTTTCAGTAAACCTGCTTGCAGTCACTGAAGTTGACTTGATTTTAAAAAATAGGTGTTGCCTTTCTCTACAACAATGAGTCTAGAACTGAAATCCACATGTGATAAAACTAATATCTTTTCGTTCGACTACCCAAACAAGAACCGCTTATTACATACAAATGATATAAAATGCCTATGTTTCAACTTCTAAAATGTCTCCTCAGACTCTAGTCCCAAATATATTAATCTGATCGATTCAAAATGGAGACTTCGAGATATATTAAACTGCTGATTTCTTGCTTTCAGGAATTGATCTATCATTAATCGGAAATAAAACAACATAACATTATATATTCTTAGTTCAGAAATTGTATAAGCTGAAGTAACATGGCAGTGGTCAGGAATGTTCTGTTTTATAATTACCAGTACATATACATTACATGCCGAAGCAGGAGTGCAGTGGGCTAATCCCCCTGAAGCCTCAATCCAAGGCCGTGGTCTACCCCATCTCAGGGTATCGCCCTACCTCTTAGCTAGCGGCACCCTCAAAACCTACATCGCTCGTGCTCCGAAGTAGCGCGGAAAATATAAGCAGGAATTGCAAAAACAGGGTGAAAATTTTCAAAAATGAGTGTATTATTGGCAAAAATGGGGACTCGGGAGAGAGCTTGTCAACTTTTTAGTACCACATGAAAGACCTTTTCTGAAGACTTCTACTCTCTCTTGGATGGCCTCGTCGTCCACCTCACCCCGATTACCCTATCCCAATAGAACTTGGAGCGTCACCATGTATGAGTATGTATTACAGTAAATGTAAATAAGGCTAGGATTATTTTAACAAAATTAGACTCCGACTATGTGGAAAACGCAATTCAATATTGCAATGACAGCGGCCAGCTGAATTCTATTTGTGATGGCATCATGCAGTGATCTATATCAATGCGTTAAAATATCTTGAAATCTATACAATTTTTTGATGCATATAATTTCGTTCATTTTTAGTTAATCGTACAATAACTTAAACTAAGCATAAATTCGTTAGTGCTTCTCATAAAAAGAGCCATCATTAGGAAGGATTTCCTTTCTGAATACATTTGAGTTTTGAAGTTGTTTATGACAACTGTTTTGTCAATTACATCCGTTGAACATTTACTCGAAGCGTGTTCAAACTCACATTAAACGAAATAGCCCTGAGAATTTTTATAACACTAAACAGACATACATATTTTCGATAGTGTATTCGAATGAAGTAATCATATTAATTTGCTAATACTGTAAAGGTCACCACCGCGTTTTCCGTACCGGAAACATCAGATATGAACAAACCAAAAACTTCAGTAGTTAAACAGCGTACCAGAGGCTTCCGTAGCCTTCAGTCATATTGTACAACAATATATAATACAGCCATGCAAATAAGTAGAATCAGGGCTAAATATCCCTATATTTGTAGATATATAACGCTCAAAATATATATTTATACCGGAAGTGCGAATTTATAAGTTAAAAACACAAGTCAGCTATTCCTGCCGTCATATATGAAAAATAGAGCCAAGTCTGAGGTGTGTCTTTGAAAGCCGAGTTTAGTTTATCTGTGAAAGATGGGTTGGTCTTTTGCATAACAGCTAACATAATTAAAACGGTGCGATAATCAGCATGCCGTAAACAACTGTTGCGCCTGTTTTAGCTCGTCTCTTAAAACCTATAAAAGCAGTTACGTAGAGAAAAATACTCCGTTTGTTGGTTTATATATTTTGAGTGGCAATCATTAATGCTGCGTTCACGTTTATAATATCCCCATTGTTTGGAACCTATGTACCCCACACAGTGTCAGGCAGGCGCACTGTCGATAACAGATTGTTTTAGACACACCCACCTATTGCATAATTGTTTTTCAAGGGCAGCTAGCTAAGGGTATTGCCACTTTTCGACAGTGTCAAACACATCGTGTGTTCTTTGTGGTTATTTACAGTGCGTGGCATAATCTCTTCGACATGCACATGGTATAGGTACATATATCGACGTTTTTAAAAAACCACACAGCACAAATGACGACGGTGTCCGTTACTGTTAATTCGCGCGAAATTGGTAACTAAGGGTGCTTACGACACCGTAAACAAAAAATGTAGTGCACCCTCGGCAATTGATTTATGGTATGGATGCGATCCTATTTGTCTGTGCGGTAGGGTGCCAAAATTTTCAGACAGTGAGGAGATTATAACGTGAACACCGATTTTATTATTAGGAACTTTTAACAACTTAGCACAGCCTGCCTTTGTCTCCGTGGGGACTGAGTTTGACTGGGTCATTCTCACGTCAATTTCCACATATCATTGGGTGGGAAACGTCTTGGACCAACAGTAAAATCCCAGAATTCTACTAGGACATCGTCCGACATCGCTGTTTATTAATATCCATATGCCCCTGTTTATGCTTTAGTCTTTCTTTGAACCATGGTATAGATTTATTTATTCTGAACTGTATATTCAATATCTATAATTAATTATATATTATAATTTATTATACAGAAATTCAAATACCCACAAATCTGGATGCAATACTATACCAATATCATACATAGATATAACACAAACAATTGACACAAAAATCGATTATAACGTGAACACCGATTTTATTATTAGGAACTTTTAACAACTTAGCACAGCCTGCCTTTGTCTCCGTGGGGACTGAGTTTGACTGGGTCATTCTCACGTCAATTTCCACATATCATGGGTGGGAAACGTCTTGAACGAACAGTAAAATCCCAAACTTAGAACATCCCGAAATTGGTGTATTAATATCCATATGCCCCGAAAATAGTCTATCTTTTTTGAAACCATGGTATAGATTTATTTATTCTGAACTGTATATTCAATATCTATAATTAATTATATATTATAATTTATTATACAGAAATTCAAATACACAACAAATCTGGATGCAATACTATACCAATATCATACATAGATATAACACAAACAATAGACACAAAAATTCACTATGAATCATAGGCGCCGTTGGAGGTAGAGCCCCCATGAAACAGCTTCGCAAAACTTAGAAAAATTGCTGTATGATCGGAAAATATTGGGGTAAAATTGACAAAACATTCGATAACATTGGCTAAAATGTAGGGAGTGCAGCTGTACCATCCTACTCCCGGGACCTCCCCACCGCCAACCATCTACCCCCTCCCCCAAGCCGACGAACCTCCTACACCTACGTTCTGAATATAACTTAATATAAACCCTTCGAAACGAGAATTGACAATCTCTACTGCAGGGAACTAATTGCCAGCTGAAATTTCTGAGCGGGGAGAATGAGTATTGTTTTTCTTTAAAGCAATCTGTCACAACTACTGTATATTGTTTTGTCATATATGCAGTTCCAAACATATCATGGGTTTAATAGAGCGTCATATATGGGAAATCAATTCAGTTTATATTTGAACCGCAACATTCAAAAAGGCTCATTTACATAGGTTAAGTTCCAAAATGTTCAAATTACGATGCCGATCTCCACCGTTGTTTCGACAAGCTTGCTATGCGCGATGACAAACTTTTTTTATATCTGTAAACAAAGCCTTATCTAGTTTCGATAACTAAATTTTACAGTTTTTGGGCTGCTAATATATTGATACCACATCCAGTAGGATAAGTTAGCAAAAATAGCTATATACCAAGACAGAAAAAGTGAGTTACCGTGAGTCAGTTTATGTGATAATTTAATGAATTGTACAAGTGGTGGCAAGCAATGATAAATTATTTAGATTTTGAAATACGTTTTCAAAGAAAAGTTCTTTAAAAGAGCTTCGAACCCGTTGTACCGATGTTAAACGCGCAAATACTAAGGACTCAGACAGTCCTCATTTAAATGTATAAAGCTTACTTCTGCCCCCCCCCGAAATTTCGCTAAAAATTAACTGATGAGGTTATAGCAAAATAGCTGTTGACGATCCACCCCCGACTTTTTTCCAGACTACTTTTGAAAAGATTGAGTCGCCCCTGTGCTTATCGTTCACTAACACGACTTTTATTTCCGAATCTGACAACCGTAAAAAGCAATATCACATCCCCATGGGTGTGACAAAAATGGTTTCTTAGCTAAACGCTCAGGAAATCGGAATATTGATTTGTGATTATCCAAGTTTAGTATGATTGATCAAAATCAGGGTTATATTTAATATAGCCCTCAAAAAATTTTAATATCAAAAAATACGCATATATCGCAACTGCAAGGCCGTAGCAACAGGAGGTCCAATGGGCCACCATCGATTTTTGATCAAAGAGGTGGTCTAACGCATGCATTCGTATTTTTCTATAGCGCCCTCCATATTTGAGTCAAGCGTGCCATGAGTAAATCATAGAGCACATCAGTACTCAAAAATTATTTTTTTTTAAAAATTATGAACAAATCATTCTTCTGAACATTTATTTTGTTTACAAATTCAGTGAAAAATAGCCGAAACCCAAACATTTAATGAAATCTTTTAATTGCTTTGATAATTGTATAATCAGAAGTCGTATCAAGATTAATATAACGCCTAAGACTAAAAGTATAAATCAAAGCCTAAAGCCATACCAAATTTACAACGTTACGGCTTCTTTCTGCTGCCTCACTAAAGACACTATATATATAATAATTTTTATTTCATTATAAATTTTGCGGCATATTTGCCATGTATTATTTTCCCTTGTAATGTTGAGCCATATGGTCATCGATGCTCTTTGAAAAAAATAAGATGTTAAGACTTATCCAGTGAAACAACATGTATCATCCACTGATAAAATATTAATATTGGTTTTGTTGTTCTAGCTAATAATGATTACGAATAATATGGTCATCGATGCTCTTTGAAAATATAAGGTATTAAGACTTATCCAGTGAAAAAACATGTATCATCCACTGGTAAAATATTAATATTGGTTTTGTTGTTCTACCTAATAATGATTACGAGTCATATGGCCATCAATGCTCTTTGAAAAAATAAGGTATTAAGACTTATCCAGTGAAAAAAAAACATGTATCATCCACTGGTAAAATATTTATATTGGTTTTGATGTTCTACCTAATAATATTACGAGTCATATGGTCATCGATGCTCTTCGAAAAAATAAGGTATTAAGACTTATCCAGTGAAAAAACATGTATCATCCACTGGTAAAATATTAATATTGGTTTTGTTGTTCTACCTAATAATGATTACGAGTCATATGGTCATCAATGCTCTTTGAAAATATAAGGTATTAAGACTTATCCAGTGAAAAAACATGTATCATCCACTGGTAAAATATTAATATTGGTTTTGTTGTTCTACCTAATAATGATTACGCGTTGTAGTTGTGAATGCAGTTTTTGTTCACGTTACGACGCAATACAAAACACTACAATCTGTATCTCATGAAAGTTTGTTGAGAGAATGAAAGTTCTTCTAATAGCTTTAGATTTTTACTTTTAAAAATGAATGCTCTAAATACTCTGAAACAGCGAATATAGATACTGCAACGTAAAGACGGTAGATTCGTAACGAACTCTTGTTACGACACCGTAACGACATCACAATCTGTATTTTATGAAAGTTTGTAGACCGATTGAAACTGCTTCTAAGAGCTTTAGACTATTACATTTAAAAATGCTCTAAATATTCTGAAGCAGCGAATATCACTGAAATGTAAAGACAGTGCATTCATAACATAATATATATTATGAGTAGATCTTGATGGATTTATGAGTTAGCTTCGCAGAATTTTGTAAGAGGCAAATCCTGTTAGCCAACAATTTATCGCAAGATGTTTAACAAGCCCAAAGACAGTCGGATTGCCCTCAATGATTTTAGCGAATGTTTGGTATTATACCTATAATGGTAAACACAACGGTAATTATTAGCTAACTAGATGTGAACTGCAAGTCGTTTCGTGTTATTCATACATATCACGAATATCACTTACATTGTTTGTCAGCTTAAATGGGTGTCTTATATACCGGGTTTTACTTGTGTTTTAGGCTGTTTTCAAAAAAACCCGTTTTAAAAAGCTTATTTCAGTTAATCGACGCATGTATTTCAATGTACTCACTCATGCTTAAAACTTTTAATTTATATATAACCATAGAGGCGGTAGGGGCTGCCCTGATGTCCGGACTCCATACCGCCGACTCCATACCCCAACCCCCCCCCGCTCCCGCTCCCGAGGTCCCCGTCTACCCCTGGCAATTCAGCCTACCTGCAGTGCAGGCACTGCAGGCGCATATAGACGCTATTAGTGGCACTGAAGGCGTCGAGAATCACCCTTCATCCACCCGACCTCCTAGTGAGACCGAAGGCCTCCTCGGACACCCGGCACCATCATTGAGTTTCGAATCTTGCAGCATATATGTATTAAATGTAAATTTTTGACTAACCACTTTATAAACGAAATAACTAACGTAGCGTGCTACCTGAAGCGTCTGTGTTATATTAGTTAAAAGCAAAATATATCTTACCCAAACATTGAACCAGTTGGTATGACGTTGGCGTGTCGCATTGAAAATTTCTCACTATACCTTGACGTGAGAATACAATAATAACGACTGCGTTTGATGACAGGTAAAAACTGCCAGTGTATAACAGATTTTCGTAAGCTCAAAATAGACCTATCCTCGCTTTATGCGATTTTAACATGTTATTCAAAAATACTGCTATTATAATGTTTTATTATAGCTAATCAACGTTGAATTTCCAGAGTTTATTCCCAGAAATATCTCAATGATACTTAAATACTCATGCTGTGGTACATCAGTATTGATTGTTTGAAATTTGTCAGATAACAGTGAACGCTGTCAAATTTTGTTATTTAAAATTCATTTGCTTCCTGTGAATATTGGTGTTGACATATTGTGAAAAAATATGGGTTGACATCATACTATAGAATTTATCGGATTTTTAATACCAAGCTGTTTTAGCGAAGATTGATTTTCAAAACACAATTGATTCGTAACACGTTATCAGCAAGTATGAACACGATGATTGTGGGCGATAGATCTTAAGCTTAGGTTATTTATGGCGGACAGAGTTGCTTATTGTGACTCTACCGTGTCCGAATTATTTGCCTATCGTATAATATTTGACAAACTGGAAGAGGATCCACGAATTGAACACCGGTCGTACAATTGCAAACGGTGTGTGGAAATCATTGAGTCACGTGTAGGAACTGTTGTTGTGTTCCTAAAGAAACCTTGCATAGTGAGCACATAACAACATGCGTGTCACCAAAACAAATCTTAATAACTTGTATGATCATCCCGGGTTGTAAAAAGGCGATTATTTTAATATTACATACAAGATTTTCCTACGAAATGGTTATTTATATCAACGGACAATAATTTATTTCTAGCATGCTTACTGCAAAACGTCAAGTCGAATATAATATTATACCACAATAAGACTGCTCCTAGTCATTTAATATAAAATGGCCTGAAAACAGCTAACGATGTAAAAGGGAACACCTCATTAAACGACCAATTTCATCACACGCGCAATCCACAAACACTGGCTTTTAGTAATGTTCCTCAGGCTCATCAAAATACTCAATTCGACGCCAGCACTGACACACTCACACACACGGGGCGTCATAAACAACAACCTATTATTATTATTGAATAAATATTTTCATTTTGTGTTCATCGAGCTCGTTTTGCGACATTTGCATGAAACGGACTATAAAATGTGTGACTGACGATGTTCGGCAAGAAATTATTATTTGGGTCTTCGGAAAACGACCATACATAAGGTTTAGTTTAAAACGAACTCACAAAAGGAACCGATAACGCCTTAGCGAAATAAAGATGAAGTGCCATTTTGTATCGTATTAGGACAATGTAATTTGCGCGGGCTCACAATTCATGCTCAAGAAAGAAAGCCGTTTGGAAGAAAACGAAGTGTATAGTATAGAGTAATTGTTGATGAGAGAAAATTGCATAGGAAACAAAAATGAAAATGGACTACTGTAGGTAGGCTTTGCCTAAATTGGTTGAGCCGCCGTTTAAATGACGTTGCTGGCTCGTTTGCGGCCAGAAAATATATTTTCATTTTCTAGTATTTATGCAGCGTTTACGCTATAAATGGCCCACCATGTGGAATGTTTATAAATTTGATCTGGTCGTACCATGGTGTATAGTACTCGGAAATATATACTATGCAGCACAAAGGATTGTATCACCGACAAACTGTGGTGGTGTCGACAACGTATGTTCTTAAAAAAGCACTAAAACTATTGTGAAATTCCAAATTATACCAACATTGCAATAGTATTCCGTACACCCTATCGTTGATAGCACTGCATGAGGGTGCTTTACAAAACTTGAGCTACAATAAATCTTTATAGCGCAGAAACGGCAAGTAACTTTTCCCAAAAACTGCCGCGTTGTGACTGATTGAAATTTGACTGTGTTCATGACACCATACAGAACAGTGAGTGGGCGGTGGATACCTTGTAAAATTATTGAAAAATATAGGCTTGGTGTACTGTACACCATATCGCTTATGGCTTTACGCAGGCAGTACATGGTGTTATCGTCCGTAGCATGATAACAAGAAAGCCGAAATGGTTCAAAATTTAGCAGCTCAAAACAGAAAACAGTAATAAGCGCCTCAACAGCCCCTATAATAACGACAAAATAATATTCAAAAAGCATTAAGAGATTAAGGATAGGCTGCCTGTTAACAAAACGTCGTAGTTTTCGCTGCGGCTGGTTTTTTTGTGGTATTTGTTTCAAGTCTTCAAATTTCTTGAATCTGTAGGCGTCGGGTTATGACCATAGCATTGAGATTATGTTAACCGCATCTAAGCTAACGAATATATCGTACAAATTACATAACAAAATTGGGGTGCATCAATTTCAATATAATATAACACAAAGAAATTTAACGCATTGTCGATGGTTTGTGTTTTCGCAGTCCGTTTATAGCTTATGGCGGATGTACACTGTCCACTTCGTCTATGTCCAGAATCTGGCTTCAAAATAAGCGGCAGAAAATATCAGTATGACTAAAAACCAGGCTAAATGTAGTCACCTCTGTATTCGCGATAAATAGAGAGTCAGAGTAAGGTTCAACAATAAATGCTTTGTTTATATTGAACACGTATTGGCGGCTGGTTCCTCCTGAACTAATTAGTTAACGCATGCAGTTTGAATTGCCATAGCCGATAAAAGTGATAATCCTAAACTCAACGGTCCGGGCTGAGCATCTAGGTTTGTATGCTACAGGACGCAGGTAAATAAATAAGCTTCGCATACGTCGAAGTCGTTGGATGTATAGATAGCAATGTGCCACATATATAACTCCAATTTACAATCTGCAGAGCTACGATAATGTTTTTTAGCAGAAAAAATTACACGTCACGTTTCACAAAGTTTGTATTGTATGGAAGTTTCACTCACAGACGGGTATCGCTTGTGACTGTGTCATAAATAAAACTGAAATAACTTTCAAATAATCAAATTGTGGCATGTTTAAAGTAAAAATCAATCGTATGGATAGGTTTCGCCAAGGTGGTCCCGCCAACCATCCTCTTCTGTCATTACCAATATTGAATCGCAAACCCTTGTTAACTGAAAAACAGGCTTAATGTCATTCAGTTTTTCGCTAACAGAAAAGTAACAAAATCAATTTGAAGTACCAGAAATTAGACCTTGTGTTCAAACAGAATTTCGGCGATTTCAGTTTGCAGAAATTCTGTTCCCTAATAAATTATCATTTTAATTTGGATTATACAGTACTCGCGAACAAATTTAATGCAAAAGTGAACGCCGAGATATCAATCGACAAATTTTCGTTCTCAAAAATTTGGGTAATTTATACGTCAATTTTGGCGAACACAAAATGGTCAGATTTAAATCGCGAGCTCTGTGTTCGCGAACAGGTCGCGAACAGGTTTAGGCCGAATTTCAATTGATCAAAAAGCGTTCCAGAAAACAAATTTTATCCAAAAATACTACATCGGATGGCGGGGTCACCTTAAGTTTACTCGCGCATAACTTTCTTTGAGTTCTCCAACAATTAGATGCAAAGTCTTTGATGATTTATCGTTGGACAAACTAAAGATTAATGCGTTCGGTTTTAAGTCCAGTTTTGTTTTACTATAACTTATTCCCTTACAAACATGTAGCTTGTGATACCCGTGTAAAAATTAATCAAAAGGAACTATGTGAAAAATATGCTGTTAATGAAAAAATGGCCGCTCATTTACACTATAATTCCATATTTATGTTGGTTACAATGTATCTGCCACAGTGCATGTTTCTAATCGCGATTTTGCTATTAAACGCTTTAATGCAAACATATTGTTGTTCGTTTTGTACTTCTATTAACTGTAATTATCTATAGGCCAATTAAAATACAGATATTCCTAATGATTACACACATTTATATATGTATATATATTTATCAATAAAGAGCGATAAAATACTGATTCTATATTGATAACTAGTGATATCTTAATTCAAAATGAATTCAGTTAAGCAGGGAGGTTTTACATCAAGCATGTGGTTTTTGTAGCACTATATGTGTTAGATTGTTTAAACTTAGGTTATCTGTCACAAACTATTGTAAAGGTAATACATTAAAAAACAATGAGCAGCGGACGAAACCTGTAACGAAAATAAGGATTGTACCTATATTCTAGCAGTTAGCATTGAGGCGGTTCTACAAAATATAAACGAACACGTCAGTTGAGCTTGTACCCTATCCACGATAGAATATATATTTCTATGTGCTAATATCAATCGATAATCATCGATATTAGTCTCATGTGTTCACATTATATTCGTTCAAAAACAAGGTGTGCGACGTTGTTTTATGACTACTATGACAGAAGCTAAAGAGCATTTTGCTGTGATGCGTGGCTGTAGTGAAATTGAGATTAATGCCTTTTAATAATAGGTCTTATCAAATAGCCTTGAATTTATTTAGTAAGATACTGAGTGGATTTGTGACATTTTAAAAATAATGATACAATTGGTTCTCTGTACTCTATATATAACTTGTATACCACCAACATACAAAAACATGATAATGATAATAAAAATACGATATTACTGAGCATTAACTATTAATATATAAGGAGCAATGAGCTTACCAGGAAACGTAGACAGCTGACGCTCTTCGAACCTTCTGTACCTTAAGCGTAGTTTTAAAAAGTCAATAACATCAACTTTTTACCGATCGTACATCATCTCTATTTTGTCACAGCGTTAAATAAGTTGGAATTGAGACTCAGTACTATTCAACTCTCCGCATTCGTTACGCCAAGCTGTATTCTATGTTAGATCAATAATACAATGTCGGACACATTTGAGCATGTGCAAAATAAGTTGGAATTGAAGACTGAGTACTATTCAAGTCTCCGTATTCGTTACGTCAAGCTGTATTCATATTAGATCAATAATACAATGTCGGACACATTTGAGCATGTGAAAATAAGTTGGAATCTAGACTCAGTAGTATTCAAATCTCCGCATTCGTTACGCCAAGCTTGTATTCATGTTAGATCAATAATACAATGTCGGACACATTTGAGCATGTGCAAAATAAGTTGGAATTGACAATCTATACTCTTCAAATCTCCGCATTCGTTACGCCAAAGCTGTATTTATGTTAGATCAATAATACAATGTCGGACACATTTGAGCATGTGTAAAATAAGTTGGAATTGAGACTCAATACTATTCGACTCTCCACATTTGTTACGCCAAGCTATATTCATGTTAGATCAATAATACAATGTCGGACACATTTGAGCATTTGTAAAATAAGTTGGAATTGAGACTCAGTACTCATTCGACTCTCCACATTCGTTACGCCAAGCTGTATTCATGTTAGATCAATAATACAATGTCGGACACATTTGAGCATGTGTAAAATAAGTTGAAATTGACAATCTATACTATTCGACTTCTCCACATCCGTTACGCCAAGCTGTATTCATGTTAGATCAATATTAAATAGTGAAAAGAAAAGGCTTTAAGCAATTGCGAGGTTGGTGTAGTAGTCCATAAAAGATCTAGTCCGGATACCAGTTTTTGTTTGATTCATTAGTGACTTTATACCAATGCTTAACGTATTAAGTACTGCACTTAATTTAGTCAATACTGCATTTCTCTTATGTGTTAATATTATTTTCATGAATAAAGCAATTTTTTATGTTATAAACGTGTTTATGTATTGAAAAGTTTTTCAAATAAATGCATTCGTCAATCTACGTTTTCTTAAACCTAACACCCAAAGTATAATTTTTTTTAACGCTGTGACAAAATAGAGATGATGTTAGATCGGTAAAAAGTTGATGTTATTTACTTTTTAAACTCACGCTTAAGGTACAGAAGGTTCGAAGAGCATTAGCTGTATTACGTTTCCTGGTAAGCTCATTGCTCCTTATATATTAATAGTTAATGCTCAGTAATATCGTATTTTTATTATCATTATCATGTTTTTGTATGTTGGTGGAATACAAGTTATATATAAGATAGTACAGAGAACCAATTGTATCATTATTTTTAAAATGTCATAAATCCAGGTTGAATATATTGAACTTAGTAAATTCAAGGCTATTTGATAAGACCTATTATTCAAAGGCATTAATCCCAATTTCACTACAGATGATGTCATCACTACAGCAAATGTCTCTTTAGCTTCTGTCATAGTAGTCATAAAACAACGTCGCACACCTTGTTTTTGAACGAATATAATGTGAACACATGAGACTAATATCGATGATTATCGATTGATATTAGCACATAGAAATATATATTCTATCGTGGAATCGGTACAAGCTCAACTGACGTGTTCGTTTATATTTTTGTTCAAACCGCCTCAATGCTAACTGCTAGAATATAGGTACAATCCTTATTTTCGTTACAGGGTTTCGTCCGCTGCTCATTGTTTTTAATGTATTACCTTACAATAGTTTGTGACAGATAACCTAAGTTTAAATAATCTAACACATATAGTGCTACAAAAACCACATGCTTGATGTAAAACCTCACTGTTTAACTGAATTCATTTTGAATTAAGATATCACTAGTTATCAATATAGAATCAGTATTTTATCGCTCTTTATTGATAAATATATAAACATATATAAATGTGTGTAATCATTAGGAATATCTGTATTTTAATTGGCCTATAGATAATTACGGTTAATAAAAGTACAAAACGAACAGCAAAATGTTTGCATTAAAGCGTTTAATAGCAAATTGTATATTAAATATGCACCGTTGCAGATACATTGTAACCAACATAAATATGGAATTATAGTGGATGACGATTCAGTCGCATATTTTACATGAATTTCTTTCAACGTAATCTTTTACACGGGTATCACAAGCTACATGTTGTAAGGAAATAGTTATCATCAAAACAAAACTGGACTTAAAACCGAACGCGTTGATGTTTTAGTTTGTCCAACGATAAATAGTCAAAGACTTTGCATCTAATTGTTGGAGAACTCAAAGAAAGTTATGCGCGAGTAAACTTAAGGTGACCCCGCCATCCGATGTAGTATTTTTGGATAAAATTTGTTATGGAACGCTTTTTGATCAATTGAAATTCGGCCTAAACCTGTTCGCGACCTGTTCGCGAACACAGAGCTCGCGATTTAAATCTGACCATTTTGTGTTCGCCAAAATTGACGTATAAATTACCCAAATTTTTGAGAACGAAAATTTGTCGATTTGCTTGTGACGTCACTTTTGCATTAAATTTGTTCGCGAGTACTGTATAATCCAAATTAAAATGATAATTTATTAGGGAACAGAATTTCTGCAAACTGAAATCGCCGAAATTCTGTTTGAACACAAGGTCTAATTTCTGGTACTTCAAATCGATTTTGTTAATTTCCTGTTAGCGAAAAACTGAATGACATTAAGCCTGTTTTCCGTAACAAGGGTTTGCGATTCAATATCGGTAATGACAGAATAGGATGGTTGGCGGGACCACCTTGGCGAAACCTATCCATACGATTGATTTTTACTTTAAACATGCCACAATTTGATTATTTGAAAGTTATTTCAGTTTTATTTATGACACAGTCACAAGCGATACCCGTCTGTGAGTGAAACTTCCATATAATACAAACTTTGTGAAACGTGACGTGTAACTTTTTCTGCTAAAAAACATTATCGTAGCTCTGCAGATTGTAAATTGGAGTTATATATGTGGCACATTGCTATCTATACATCCAACGACTTCGACGTATGCGAAGCTTATTTATTTACCTGCGTCCGTAGCATGATAACAAGAAAGCCGAAATGGTTCAAAATTTAGCAGCTCAAAACAGAAAACAGTAATAAGCGCCTCAACAGCCCCTATAATAACGACAAAATACTATTCAAAAAGCATTAAGAGATTAAGGATAGGCTGCCTGTTAACAAAACGTCGTAGTTTTCGCTGCAGTTCGTTTTTTGTGGTATTTGTTTCAAGTCTTCAAATTTCTTGAATCTGTAGGCGTCGGGTTATGACCATAGCATTGAGATTATGTTAACCGCATCTAAGCTAAGGAATATATCGTACAAATTACATAACAAAATTGGGGTGCATCAATTTCAATATAATATAACACAAGGAAATTTAACGCATTTTTCGACGGTTTGCGGTTTCGCAGTCCCTGTATAGCTTATGGCGGATGTACACTGTCCACTTCGTCTATGTCCAGAATCTTGCTTCAAAATAAGCGGCAGAAAATATCAATATGACTAAAAACCAGGCTAAACTGGAGTCACCTCTGTATTCGCGATAAATAGAGAGTCAGAGTAAGGTTCAACAATAAATGCTTTGTTTATATTGAACACGTATTGGTGTGGTGTTCCTCCTGAACGAATGAGTTAACGCATGCAGTTTGAATTGCCATAGCCGATAAAAGTGGATAACCCAAACTCAACGGTCCGGGCTGAGCATCTAGGTTTGTATGCTACAGGAATGATAGGTAAATAATAAGTTTCTGATATGTCTCTGAAGTCGTTGGATGTATAGATAGCAATGTGCCACATATATAACTCCAATTTACAATCTGCAGAGCTACGTTTTAGCAGAAAAAATTACACGTCACGTTTCACAAAGTTTGTATTGTATGGAAGTTTCACTCACAGACGGGTATCGCTGTGACTGTGTCATAAATAAAACTGAAATAACTTTCAAATAATCAAATTGTGGGCATGTTTAAAGTAAAAATCAATCGTATGGATAGGTTTCGCCAAAGGTGGTCCCGCCAACCATCCTATCTGTCATTACCGATATTGAATAGACAAAAAGTTGTTACGGAAACAGGCTTAATGTCATTCAGTTTTTCGCTAAACAGGAAATTAAAACAAATCGAATTTGAAGAGCCAGAAATTAGACCTTGTGTTCAAACAGAATTTCGGCGATTTCAGTTTGCAGAAATTCTGTTCCTAACTAAAAAATTATCATTTTAATTTGGATTATACAGTACTCGCGAACAAATTTAATGCAAAAGTGACGTCACAAGCAAATCGACAAATTTTCGTTCTCAAAAATTTGGGTAATTTATACGTCAATTTTGGCGAACACAAAATGGTCAGATTTAAATCGCGAGCTCTGTGTTCGCGAACAGGTCGCGAACAGGTTTAGGCCGAATTTCAATTGATCAAAAAGCGTTCCATAACAAATTTTATCCAAAAATACTACATCGGATGGCGGGGTCACCTTAAGTTTACTCGCGCATAACTTTCTTTAGTTCTCCAACAATTAGATGCAAAGTCTTTGATGACATTCATCGTCTACAAACTAAAACATCAACGCGTTCGGTTTTAAGTCCAGTTTTGTTTTGATGATAACTATTTCCTTACAACATGTAGCTTGTGATACCCGTGTAAAAGATTAGTTCAAAAGGAACTCATGTAAAATATGTGCCAACTAAATGGTGCCATCTACACTATAATTCCATATTTATGTTGGTTACAATGTATCTGCAACAGTGCATGTTTCTAATCGCGATTTTGCTATTAAACGCTTTAATGCAAACATTTTGCTGTTCGTTTTCGGTTCATTGTATGTTAGAATTATCTATAGGCCAATTATAAAATACAGATATTCCTAATGATTACACACATTAATATATGTATATATATTTATCAATAAATAGCGATAAAATACAGATTCTATATTGATAACTAGTGATATCTTAATTCAAAATGAATTCAGTTAAGCAGGGAGGTTTTACATCAAGCATGTGGTTTTTGTAGCACTATATGTGTTAGATTGTTTAAACTTAGGTTATCTGTCACAAACTATTGTAAGGTAATACATTAAAAACAATGAGCAGCGGACGAAACCCTGTAACGAAAATAAAGGATTGGGACCGATATTCTAGCAGTTAGCATTGAGGCGGTTTCAACAAAAATATAAACGAACACGTCAGTTGAGCTTGTACCGATTCCACGATAGAATATATATTTCTATGTGCTAATATCAATCGATAATCATCGATATTAGTCTCATGTGTTCACATTATATTCGTTCAAAAACAAGGTGTGCGACGTTGTTTTATGACTACTATGACAGAAGCTAAAGAGCATTTTGCTGTGATGCGTGGCTGTAGTGAAATTGAGATTAATGCCTTTTAATAATAGGTCTGATCAAATAGCCTTGATTTTATTTAGTAAGATGCTGAGTGGATTTGTGACATTTAAAAAATAATGATACAATTGGTTCTCTGTACTCTATATATAACTTGTATACCACCAACATACAAAAACATGATAATGATAATAAAAATACGATATTACTGAGCATTAACTATTAATATATAAGGAACAAGGAGCTTACCAGGAAACGTAATACAGCTAATGCTCTTCGGACCTTCTGTACCTTAAGCGTAGTTTTAAAAAGTCAATAACATCAACTTTTTACCGATCTAACATCATCTCTATTTTGTCACAGCGTTAAATAAAAAAATTATACTTCGGGTGTTAGGTTTAAGAAAACGTAGATTGACGAATGCATTTATTTGAAAAACTTTTCAATACATAAACACATTATAACATAAAAAATTGCTTTATTCATGAAAATAATATTAACACATAAGAGAAATGCAGTATTGACTAAATTAAGTGCCGTACTAAATCGTTAAGCATTGGTATAAAGTCACTAATGAACAAAACTGGTATCCGAACTGATCTTTTATGGACTACTACACCAAACTCGCAATTGCTTAAAGCATTTTCTTTTCACTATTTATTATTGATCTAACATGAATACAGGTTGGCGTAACGAATGTGGACAGTCAAATAGTACTGAGTCTTAATTCCAATTTATTTTACAGATGCTCAAATGTGTCCGACATTGTATTATTGATCTAACATGAATACAGCTTGGCGTAACGAATGTGGAGAGTCGAATAGTACTGAGTCTCAATTCCAACTTATTTTACAAATGCTCAAATGTGTCCGACATTGTATTATTGATCTAACATGAATATAGCTTGGCGTAACGAATGTGGAGAGTCGAATAGTACTGAGTCTCAATTCCAACTTATTTTACACATGCTCAAATGTGTCCGACATTGTATTATTGATCTAACATAAATACAGCTTGGCGTAACGAATGCGGAGAGTTGAACAGTACTGAGTCTCAATTCCAACTTATTTTGCACATGCTCAAATGTGTCCGACATTGTATTATTGATCTAACATGAATACAGTCTTGGCGTAAACGGATGCGGAGATTTGATGATACCCTAGTTCTAATTCCAACTTATTTTGCACATGCTCAAATGTGTCCGACATTGTATTATTGATCTAACATGAATACAGCTTGGCGTAACGAATGCGGAGAGTTGAATAGTACTGAGTCTCAATTCCAACTTATTTTGCACATGCTCAAATGTGTCCGACATTGTATTATTGATCTAACATGAATACAGCTTGGCGTAACGAATGCGGAGAGTTGAATAGTATCGAACTCTCAATTCCAACTTATTTTGCACATGCTCAAATGTGTCCGACATTGTATTATTGATCTAACATGAATACAGCTTGGCGTAACGTATGCGGAGAGTTGAATAGCACTGAGTCTCAATTCCAACTTATTTTGCACATGCTCAAATGTGTCCGACATTGTATTATTGATCTAACATGAATACAGCTTGGCGTAACGAATGTGGAGAGTTGAATAGTACTGAGTCTCAATTCCAACTTATTTTACAGATGCTCAAATGTGTCCGACATTGTATTATTGATCTAACATGAATACAGCTTGGCGTAACGAATGTGGAGAGTCGAATAGTACTGAGTCTCAATTCCAACTTATTTTACACATGCTCAAATGTGTCCGACATCGTATTATTGATCTAACATGAATACAGCTTGGCGTAACGAATGTGGAGAGTTGAATAGTACTGAGTCTCAATTCCAACTTATTTTACAGATGCTCAAATATGTCCGACATTGTATTATTGATCTAACATGAATACAGCTTGGCGTAACGAATGTGGAGAGTTGAAATAGTACTGAGTCTCAATTCCAATTTATTTTACAGATGCTCAAATGTGTCCGACATTGTATTGTTTTACCAGCGCACTACACCGGTCAGATAAAAGGCTTATATAGAATGACAAATATCGCTACTAATTAGCTCATCATATATCCGTATACGAAATTAATATCGACCACTGATAATAAGGGATAACCGGTAAATATGTTAAAACTTTACCAGCAACTAGAAGCGAAGTTTCAAGATTTACATCATATTACAAATGAGAACGCCAAGATAAAACGTTTGCCCAAAGAATATAAAACTGAAATGTGAATATAAAATGTAAAACTCGCCTGAAAATTCAACTGTAAACATCCGAAAACAATACAAACTATACACAGGTTTTACCACTCGTTTATTGTCCATGCGAAGTAAATCTGTTCTATTCAGTTCAAAACAAATAATTTATTCAGTATACTAAAATCTGAAACGTGGATTTTCTGAGTCTATCTTCTGGATAATTGGAAGGTATTCGTTCGTTAACTCTACAGCGATAAATAAAACAAAACTTTTAGCCGACGAACTATATTGTATAAAGAGGCGTGCAGAATGATAAGCACGAAAACCCATCCCGTCTAACTAACTTAACTGTGCGTCGTCAGCGCATGAAACAAACACAAAACTATTATCCAAACAATGCTGCGATGAAACATTGTGGAGATAACTAGACAACTAGCTGACAAGCCGTTCATGATGGTAATTATTATCAATATTATGGACGATAGATACATGAATTTTTGGAATGATAAGGTATTGGCTGATAACTTAGGAGAAATATCCAGATAGCTAGCCGTTCATGATGGTAATTATTATCAATATTATGGAGGATAGATACATGAATTTTTGGAATGACAAGGTATTGGCTGATAACTTAGGGGTAATATCCAGATAGCTAGTGAAGTGTGACGTTCATGATAGTGATTTATTTTCAGTGTGACGGATTTGTAAGCTCATGATTTTTTGTGTCTGATAGAAAGTGGCTTACATATGTTTTCTGTAAGTAAGCTCGAAAGTACATGTACTCTGTTCTTATAGACTAAAATTAATACTATATTAGACTAGCGTATGGCTAGGTGAGTGGCTACTAACTGAACCAAGTACAACCCCACATA
>JASANE010014262.1:0-15433 GCA_030248225.1 Trileptium ribeirensis
ACAGTATTGTAGGTTATTGAGTTTGAGGCGTATATATAGTTGTAACTACCAGCTACTATTCAATTTGATTAGAATAACAATCAGGTCCGTAGTTAGGAACTTCAAACCGTCAAATTCTAGGGTCCTCATATTTGATAAATAGTAAATGAATGTGATAGTTGTTCTCTTTGGCAGAAGAGCTGGAGCAGTGAGCCTGAAGGTTTAATCCATAACTAACTCAAAGCACTCTTCAAACCGTCAAATTCTAGGACCCTCATATTTGATAAGTAGTAAATGAGTGTGATAGTTGTTCTCTGTCGCAGAAGAGTTGGAGCAATGGGCCTGAAGGTTTAATCAATAACTAACTTAAAGCAGTCTTCAAACCGTCAAATTCTAGGACCCTCATATTTGATAAGTAGTAAATAAGTGTGATAGTTGTTCTCTGTTGCAGAAGAGCTGGAGCAGTGAGCCTGAAGGTTTAATCAATAACTAACTCAAAGCACTCTTCAATCCGTCAAATTCTAGGACCCTCATATTTGATAAGTAGTAAATGAGTGTGATAGTTGTTCTCTGTCGCAGAAGAGTTGGAGCAATGGGCCTGAAGGTTTAATCAATAACTAACTTAAAGCACTCTTCAAACCGTCAAATTCTAGGACCCTCATATTTGATAAGTAGTAAATGAGTGTGATAGTTGTTCTCTGTTGCAGAAGAGCTGGAGCAGTGAGCCTGAAGGTTTAATCAATAACTAACTTAAAGCAATCTTCAAACCGTCAAATTCTAGGACCTCCGTATTTGATAAGTAGTAAATGAATCTGATAGTTGTTCTCTGTCGCAGAAGAGTTGGAGCAATGGTCCTGAAGGTTTAATCAATAATTAACTTAATGCACTTTTCAATTGAAGAGAAATACATTTAATAAGTATATTTTTAAAATTTTAAACGACTGAATGAAATTTTTTCCAAATTTGAAAATGACACTTGTCAATATATACAGTAGGAGACTTGAGTGAAACACAATGGATGATGTTTTTCATAGCTAGATACGGATTTGACAAACATATTGTAGAGAGCAGCCGCCGCATGAATACTGTTTTGAAGAAACAATAACAATACCTGATTTAGTAATGGTAATGTAATCCTTGCTAGATAGCTTGTTTCACTGTAGATATAGTAATTATTCATAATGGACCATGACTCTTGTGACAGAGACATACAATGTATGGCCACAAACTGGCTGCATCTATCCATTCTCAAACACTTTTTTTATAATATTGTAAGGTTGGTGACATTTGAAAAATTGATGCATTTCATAAAATTCGACCAATTTTCTTATTTTACACAAACGTTTTAACTCAGAATCTATGTTAATGGTGGTGGATTGAGAAAGTTTTTGAAATTTTTTAAGTTATTTCTATAATATGGTTTTAGAAGACTGATAGACAGTGCTGGAGATTAGTTTCAAGGAAGAAGCAATACGATCTCAAATTTTTACCTAAACAGGTACAGAGTCATTCGAATTAACTGGGCTGAGATAGTTATAAATTACTGAGACTTGCCAGTAGTCACAGATAAATTCCTCTTCTTGCCTAGTGTTATTTGTATTCTTCACCATTGTAAACAATATTAGAAATATCTGTTTATATAGAAACAAAACTTGTAATATCAAGTGATTTAGGCAGATTCTTTAGAAAGTTTAACAGCAGTTTAGCATGATCCTGTGTAAGACAAAAGTCTAAGTTCTTTTTGCATCTCAAAATTCGGCTCTACTAAATATATATTTAATAGTGAATCTCGCTTGCGAGCCAGAATTCGAGTGGTGAGAACAATCCCCCGAAGTCTGTTGTAGAAAGCACACACAAACAAAGCCTACACACAGTACGCAGGTGCAGCATTATATAAACCGTGAGTGATGAGTCATAGTTACGCCGGCCTCTTTTGATAGCCAACGCATGCAGTAGACAAAACATCATACAACGAGTACAAAAATAATGAGCTAACAATTTAATAATTCAATAAAACCCTAAATTGACCGTGAAAAGAACGTTAAAGAATTCAAACCGACACTTGAGAAAAATCACATTTTTCATTCCAAGTATGAAGCAGAAGTGTGAAAAATATTTACCACACAATATTTTTGAAAATCGCAATGAGCTTGTTGGCCCAGAAAACCCCATATAAGACACTAAAAGCAACAAAAACACACATTTAGGTGCATTTCCCACGACTTTTCACCAAATATGAAATTTGGCGCCAACTATAAGCTAATAGACTCCAGATTGGGAAGTAGTTGAAAAACTTGTTATATATTATTGGAAAGCCCTAGTAAAGCTACATGGAATAGGCCTATTAGTTTGCGGATACCTCGTTTACTTTTTGAGAAAAGTCGCAAAAACTGGAGGGTGTGCCCGAAAAATGGGCCAAAATGACGTCATTTTGCCCCATAACTTTTCCCACGAGAAAAAAAATTCAAAAATCTGGCTCCGTCACTACACTTAAATCGATCATCGCGGTTCGAATGAGCTATCTTGCATCAAAATCCGCCCAACCATTATCGAGATCCAGGTGCGACAGATACACACACAGACAGGACCTCCTCAACCCCCTCCAAAGCCAAAGCTGAAAATTCTCGTTCCACTCGAATTCAACTAAATTATAAACTAGTGAAACTCACTTGCGAGCCAGAATTCGAGTGGTGAGAACCATCCCCCGAAGCAGAAGTGTGAAAAATATTTGCCACACAATATTTTTGACACTCGCAATGAGCTTGTCGGCCCAGAAAACCCCATATCCGACAGTAAAATCAACAATAAACACATATTCAGGGGCTTTTCCCACGACTTCTCACCAAAAATTTCGAAAACGTCATTTTTTTATGCCAAGCTCGCTTCGCTCGCTCATTCCACTCGAATTCAATAATGAAATTCTATAAAATTTTAGTTTGAAATATATTTTTAGCAAAAACGCGAAGCCGTGCTATCGAAATTCTCAGCGTCTGCTATCGAAACCCGTCATACCGCGCATCCAAAAGAACGACTCTCCTACGCGTTTGGTTCCTCAACACCGAGAACACTCGAATATTGGTCTAATTCGGCGCATATTAATCGATTTTATAATAGTTTCTACGATCACCATAATAATAACAGCAACCAGATTCTTCAAGCACCCTCGCCGCTGAGTTCACAATCGCAGAAACGAGCTGCATCGATATCTAGTTTAGCAAGTAAGTTAGTTAGGTTTTAGATTATTTTTAATCGATTTTATAATAGTTTCGACGATCACCATAATAATAGCAGCAACCAGATTCTTCAAGCACCCTCGCCGCCGAGTAAACAATCGCAGAAACGATCTGCATCGATATCTAGTTTAGCAAGTAAGTTAGTTAGGTTTTAGATTATTTTTAATCGATTTTATAATAGTTTCTACGATCACCATAATAATAGCAGCAACCAGATTCTTCAAGCACCCTCGCCGCTGAGTTCACAATCGCAGAAACGATCTGCATCGATATCTAGTTTAGCGAGTAAGTTAGTTAGGTTTTAGATTATTTTTAATGGATTTTATAATAGTTTCTACAATCACCATAATAATAGCAGCAACCAGATTCTTCAAGCACCCTCGCCGCTGAGTTCACAATCGCAGAAACAATCTGCATCGATATCTAGTTTAGTAAGTAAGTTAGTTAGGTTTTAGATTATTTTTAATCGATTTTATAATAGTTTCTACGATCACCATAATAATAGCAGCAACCAGATTCTTCAAGCACCCTCGCCGCTGAGTGCACAATCGCAGAAACGATCTGCATCGATATCTAGTTTAGCAAGTAAATTAGTTAGGTTTTAGATTATTTTTAATCGATTTTATAATAGTTTCTACGATCACCATAATAATAGCAGCAACCAGATTCTTCAAGCGCCCTCGCCGCTGAGTTCACAATCGCAGAAACGATCTGCATCGATATATAGTTTAGCTAGTAAGTTAGTTAGGTTTTAGATTATTTTTAATCGATTTTATAATAGTTTCTACAATCACCATAATAATAGCAGCAACCAGATTCTTCAAGCACCCTCGCCGCTGAGTGCACAATCGCAGAAACGATCTGCATCGATATCTAGTTTAGCAAGTAAGTTAGTTAGGTTTTAGATTATTTTTAATCGATTTTATAATAGTTTCTACGATCACCATAATAATAGCAGCAACCAGATTCTTCAAGCACCGTCGGCGCTGAGTTCACAATCGCAGAAACGAGCTGCATCGATATCTAGTTTAGCAAGTAAATTAGGTTTTAGATTATTTTTAATCGAGAGATGTTCTAGTTTTTAATTAAGCCTTTTCCGCATGAAGTAATGTGTATTTCGTACACTGTGTAACAAACTTTTCCTGCGGCAACGGCTTGAACCTGGATTTCGTTTGGATGCGTGCCTCGTACACTAGCCACTACGTCTTAGGGAGCTTTTGCTCGGTTCCTGAAGGAGCCACGCAAAGTCAGCGACTAAAAAATGTTCGTGCAACGTGAAAACACGCTCCACGACAAACTCGCTTAGCGTAACGCTTCGCAGAATGTACGCTGTATCAAATGTGTTATACAAAGCGGGAATACGCGGTTAATGATTATAATAATATTAGCAGCCAGATACTGTAAATAGCGCGGTCCATGTTGAGCACAGGGTCACAGAAATGCGGTAAATTAGTTAGATTTTAGATTTTTCAAAGCTAATATTTTGGATTATGATTCTACATTTTAAAATTTGTGTAAAACGAGTGGGTTTTTAGTAAAATCAGTCATTTAGTAGATTGTTCAAATCTTGTTCATGCTAAGCGGCAATTTGTAAAGAAATTGCTAACAAAATTTTGCGTGATATTTAAACACAAAATTGTTTTGTACATATAACATTTTGAGTTCTAATTGGTATCAGTATTTCATAAATATTTATAAAAATGTGAAGTTCATGACAAAATTTTCACGTAAACTGCGACTGTTACTGTGTTGCAAATTATCAGAAAAAACAATTTAGTGCGAAGCGCACGCTGAGGGGGAGGGGCGCAGTGGAATGGAAGGGGATCGAATAACGTAATTAGACTTTAGAGGTATATACCCTTGAAGTTTATATAATTACCAAAAGGTAGGCCCAGGTTTACACTTTGTGTATGGTGAACCATCACCACCACCGGGACAATGTTTAAGACACTCGAAATTAGTTTGATATTAATTTGATTATAATAAGCATTAGTGTGCTGCACGTGGAACAAGCCGCATTCTTCTGTGAAAGCTTCATCATTCGAAACTGATGTGTCAGTTTTAGTGGAAGTATTTTTTATCCAAGTATTTCGAACTAAATGGCGGACGAATTAGTATAATCACAGTTCCGCGTAATTATTGAGTGTGTGTTGTATGGTATTGCAACACTTGCTTGTTACATTTGAAGGTCACGTCGAAAGGACAGCAAGTCCTGTTCCGCCATTCTCAACTAGTACAACCACAGCCGGCGCAATACCGACGGCTAACTCCAACAATCTACGTCGCTCGAAATTTGGTGGAAGTGTCCCACCATTCGTTCATGGAGGTCGTAGCCCGTTGCCTGATAACGAACATCGCATCGCGAATATGGCACGTTCGATGGTTCCTCCGTCTCAAGCAACCCCGATCAGTAGGCGAGCGAGCCCTCAACCACCAAAAATAAGCTTTACGGCTTCGTCAAAAGAAGCTACAAGTCGTTCTGAACGAGCAACGTCGTCGCCAAGACACCATTTTCGTAGTCGAAGTAGTAATCCAATGACAGCGAGCATAACGGTCGCCGGAGGTAGTAGCAACGTTGCGGATAATCAAAAATTAGGGTACAAATTTACATCCAGCGCTGCTGCTAAGAGGGAAACCCGAAAATCAGCGCCTGGCTTACCGTCTGAGTTAGTCAATGGAAGTATGACAGCGTCATTTACAACTGCGGCAGCCTCGATTGGATCACCCACGGGAAATAAGTGTAAGTTTTGATTATTTTGGCGATTCCTATATGTTTAATAGACAGATACTCGTCGAATTGTTGCAATAATATTGTATAATTGTGAACAACCATTGACAACTAATAGTTGTAGCATAGGCAACATGAGTTTTTTCTCAATCACAGCATTCCACGAAAACATGCTATAATTAAGAAACGTTTATCATTATGGAATGGTGTCAAGGCATACGTTAGTATGTAAATTACTTCCGAAAATGATGCGGATTCGGACACCACAATTAGTACAACATTGTTTGGAATGTTACAATGGATCTTCGGTCAGCGCTCAAATGTCGATAGTTCTTCATGAAATTTTTAAGAATGTTAATGCTTTTGTACGTTGCACATCGGGATGGATAGTCAAACAAGTGGAACACCTCGACCTCTATCTAGACCGCTACCGAAGGGAAAACTAATTTGTCTTCGTATATATGAGGGGACCTGGAATCAAGTAGTCAATCTGGTACTCTACAAAGGGCATTATTGCTAAATTAAAGATTTAAATAGATTGTTATATACGCAAAGACAACACGGTGATAAAAATTACCTCTATTAACAATGTCTTCTGCCTCAATATTTGTCAAGCAAATCTGTATCGACATACAGAAATGTGTAAAAACAATTGGATCAATTCAAGTTCCCCCTATAACGGAGGGGAGGAAACTTGAAAAGAGCACTATAAGGGGGAACTTGAATTGGTGAATTTAATAAATTTAAGTGTTCCCGTCTTAACATTAGGTCTACAATGGGAGATGATGCCCAGATCAGCAGTGCAGTTGTCACTCCATCGCCACAGGAGCGGCCCCTGGTAGCTGCAAATAAATCCGCCCTGGATAGGGATGTTAGGATAAATTAGCCCTGGAGAGAGCTGCTGGGATATGAAACAGCAATACCAAAGGGAACTGTTCCGCAATATGAGCGCATAGCAATTGGAACGCATTCCGCTGGTAGCGGTCGCGCCAACAGAACTTGTTGAGGTAATCAGGCAGCATATCGCGACGCACACCACCTATGTGCTTTGTTTGAATCTTGTGGCGGTTTCAGTACGAATCGATGTCCTGCGTATGAACCCCGGTGTGCGGATCGACGAAATGCAGTGATGATTGAAAGTTTGATGGTTTAAGCCAAGCCAGCTGATGTTGTTATACGCCGCCTACTAGTCGCTGTGTACGACTGACCCCGGACGAACAACCGCTTGGACAATTGGAAGCAGCGTTGTTGCGTCTTGCCTCTCGATCACCTCCATTTACCCAGAGCTGGTATCCAAGTTGCCAAACACCCATACGTCAGACTTAGGGTTGGACCGCGATACGGTGACGTTTGACCTTCTGCGCAACCTGATTTTCGTCTATCTCCACGACAGTACCAGGGCCCCCAGCCTTATAGGATGTCGCTGAAAATGCTGCGTGCAAATTTCTCGGAAGAAGTTATAGACGCCGACCAACGATTTTGCTTCGACACACCAGCGTGTCGCTCCGAAGTATTTTCGTATTCGCATTCAGCCCTTTTGTACAGTAGCTGGACCCTTGTTTGAAGGGTGATGTGCGAACGTTTGAAGAACGAGCCATCACGGAGAGACCTTGTTGTTTTCGTGTGAGAGCAGCCTTTGTTATGGCACTTCCAGACGTAGTTGTCCTGCACTTTCTTGTACTCCGGCAACGTCATTCTGGTAGTGCAGTAGAAGCATTCCATCGTTGTCGCTATTTGAGAAAATGAATAACTGGACGAGAATCTTCGACCAGAAGAGGTACGACATGAGCGCAATAGTAGTGACGATCACGCATTGTGAATAAAGTGTACGAATCGGTGCAGCCGTTCTTACATACTTTTCCTTAGCTGATTATTTGTCTTTTTGTCGCACGCCTGTCAATCTATAATTAATTCTCGTTTGGTCGCACGTTTATCAAACTGTAGTTAATTTTGTTTTTGGTCACACGCATACGCCTCATTAGTCGCTCACCCGCCTTTAGCTGTTCATATTCTTAATTCTTATTACTTTGAACGCACTGAGATATTGTGGGCGAAAACATGAAAAGATATTCTGGGGAGAAAACTTGAAAAGATTATCTAGGGGTAACTTGAATTGATTCAAACAGGTAATGTACTAAAATAAAGTAAACGTTCAACCCCTCAGAAATACAACTTTAATGAAACATTTACTGAAAAAGGTTTCTAGTAATAAGCATCAACTATATACAGTTCAACAAAACAAAGTTAGTCTTTGTGCTTATGACGATAAGCGATACGTTTTACTTGACGGGGTAACTTCTGGTCGATATGGGTGTTGTAATATTATAGATATTTCTCATTAATATTGTATTTTATTAACTAATAATAGTTTTATGGGTTTAATTTGTAGGATCTCATGGACAATCTCCTCCCTAGCTGTAGCTCCTGGACAATTCCCCCCCCCCCCCCAAATGTGAGTTCCTGGACATTTTCCTCCCAAGTTCACCAACATCATTTACTGCATTTAATAGCCCTTAAGAGGGCTGTTGGGATGCAAGAAGCTCTATTTGCTTCAAAAACGATACAAATCAGCGATGTGCTGGCATATAGACTCGAAGCGTGCTTGGTGAAACCTATCCCTCCACATGAACTCCTGCGGGTACCAATGCAAGAAGTCTCGTTTGCAACCAGCCATGGCCTTGATGCGACGCTTGTGCTTGTTCCAGTAGGACTCGATATGCTGTGTGCACACTATTGGGTATTACGAAGTTGACGCTGTGGTGTACCGTCCGGTGAGTCAGGCCCATCTCTGCGATGCCACGGTACGCCCGCCATTCGTCCAAATGAATTATTGTGCCTGGCAGAGCCACGTTGCGTATGATCGGCAGCAGGGTAGCGGCATCACGGTGTTCCACGATTTGCATAAATCCAACGGCATGTCCACCATACCGAAAACCCATATCTACGTACGAGGCGCACGCCCACGGTGGTACTTTGGCTTGTGGCTGAAGCACGATTCGTCGATCTCAACCACCACCCCGGGCCCACCAAGCTGGATTGGATTGGCCTGAAGATAACGAGAACATATTTCTTGGAAAGGTGCAAACGCATCGACCACCGTTTTGCTGGACAGCCCTACTTGCTCCATGACGTTCTTCTCCGACTCCTCGATTGCCCACAAGTAGAGCACGTGTATCCATTGTGGAAGACCTACGTTGGAGTTGGCAAAGAAACTGCCATTTCGGATGGTCGTTGTGCTTTTGAACTTAGGGCACTTCTTGTCCTGGCACTTCCACGCCCAGCCGTCTTTCGTTTTGGCGTACCTTGTCCAGTTCATAATGCTATTGCAAGACTTGCAAAGCATCAAGTTTGACAGCAAGCTCTTCTGTTGCATCCATCGAATTGCTTTCTCGTTGTCATCGATCAGCGGCAGTACTTCGTAGCGAAACATCTTGAATGATGGACTGGAGGGGAGTACCATCCTTTTATAGAAGGAAAGGGGTAATTATGTCGTGAGAACTAACTTGTAAATAGTTAGCTACCTACTGTGATAATTATTGCATTATTATGTGAACTATTGTGTGAGTTCTAAGTTAATTTATCTGTGAGAAAGTTATTTAACTGTGAGAATAATTTTACTATAATAATAAGTAATATTAATAATAAACTGTGGACATTACATGGAATAACAGTGCACAAAAAACCTAGAAAAAACCTCTTGGACAATATCCCCCCAAAATATAATCTCCTGGAGTATTTCCACCCCAAAGCACGCTGGGGGGGGAGATTGTCCATGAGATCCAATTTGTATATGTATACTGTTTTGCAATAAAATATAAAACCAGCTCTAAATACATGAAAAGATATACATTCTATTGTCCAGTCAATATGGCTAAATTAGTGTATTTTTCTGAATTGAAACATGCATTTTTTCGGAACGTATGCTATTACCTATGGCAAATCCAACGATAACAATTTTCTTGGGCTTTTAACATCCGATCGGGTATTTTAGTGATACATTTGTTGGTTGGTCAAAATATTTTCTAAGTTATTTTGATTCATAGCGAATGATTGTCTGTTTGATACTTCCAAGTGAACAGTAATTACCTTTCTTCGTGTATTTAGGTAATCGTTTTCCTCAAATGTTTTTCATCCATTCCCAACGCGAATTGTATGGAATTTGAAAAAGTTTTCAAAATTAGAATAAATTTTCCTAATTCTATAGAATCTGAAAAAGATAAACTATACAAGTAATATTATTTTATATATAATGTAATATAAGCATTGTACATTGTATATATCTGTCCTGTATGTAATTAATATTAGTTATCTTGATAGAGTATTAATTTTGGCTAGTGTTGTAATCTAAATTTAGAAATGTTCTTAAAAACTCAAGCTTTGAAAATTCCTTAAGTGCGACAGAAACCTATGACTCAGATGTAAGTGGAGATTTTGCTCCCTTTCTGTTTAAACTTTATTAAGAACTTTATTAAGAATCCTGGATAATTAATCATTCATGACAGGTCATTAATCATTTTCTTAAAAAATGACATGTAATTAATCGCTATTTTCCCTAAAACAGTGGCAGGTCATTAACTAAGTGACCCAGAACGACCATGCTTCCTACTATTGTGAACACTGCATTGTAGCTATTTCAATATATTTGCAGATATCAAAAACGTTCGTCATTCACGTCATAAGCCTGCAGCACCTCCAAATTCAGTGCGTTCGAAAATTCATAACAAAATGCAAAATTTACCAAGTGAAGGTACGTAAACGTAGTATTTTGCTGATATATTTTAATTACATTCGTTCAGATTTGTCAATAATACATTTTGTGTTAGGACCAGATCACGTGGAATAGTTACATGAAACGCAATGTGACTATAGGGGCGGAAGTATATGCATGATATGGCGTTTCTTATATAATGAGCCTCAGCCGTAGTTTCACATATTGTACAACTCTTAGACTTGAGCTTTTGTGGGGTGGCGAGTTACAGTCCTCCGACTCTACCCGTACTGTTCGTTTTTCTAATGATTGCCCGGCCTCTGAATGTGACATGGAGCAAAGAACCCTTTTGTCGTGAGGGAAAATTCATAGCAATGAAATTCGTTGTAAACTCTTCTAACATATGAATTCCACCACATAATATTTCCTGTTGCAAATAGTACAAGCGATAGTTGTACCATAACAGTAGGTAGAAAATGGGTGTTTTACCCCCCCCCTCCCGGAGGAGGTTGGGGTGATGAGTCATGTGTTGGTTGGGCATTGGTTTTATGTATGGTTATATATTGAGCATAGATATATAAATATGAATATGTTAAACATATATATATATACATATATATAACATATTTATAAATGTATTTCGCGGTTCCTATAAGAAGACAGTTGATAAATTAACTATGAGGAATTACTGATGACATACAGCCAGATGTACTAGAAGATGGAAATTCAAGTAAACTTATGGGTATGTGAATACCAAAACTTCATTTTACATGAGCCAAAACTCGAAAATAACTCTTTTTAAGGTGCAATTATTAAAATTATGCTCTTATTAGTTACAAACGTGTTTCCAAAATTAGATGAAAGAAGGTTGTTGCGTGTGCACCTGAAAATGTGGAATGCCGTTGATGATCGCATTAGAGTTAATATAAACCTAAACAAATTATAGGTTGAAAGTCAATTTAGAACTTCATAATTTCATTCAAAAATATTGCTTATATACCAACCAAATCAATCAAGTACCAGTGTTGGAATTTCCTAAATGTATGTGAAAGCGCGTTGGACCCAATAAAATATCAAATTTACCGTGTTTAATAGTTAAATTTTAAAAATTTATCGAAATACAAAATCTCTTAAAAGTAGTCTTGAAGACATCCATCGGGTAGATCTCATCAACAGGAGCATTTTGATACCTTTGAAATTTTCCTAAGTGCATTTTTAAGCGAGTTATGAAAATTTATGCAAATCATAAGTTTCCTAGTTTTATATATACCGAAAAGCTTATTTTTAACATACAACACTGGTAAACCTAATATTTATAGCAAACTACTTATATAATTATACATATGCATAAAATACATACGAACCAATACATACAAACGGTGCACACGGACATATAAACACACCACACACGGGCATAAAAAACACACAAAAATTTAGAAATTTACACATTTGGTATTATATGCTTATATATGCATACATTAATATATATTCATACAATAATACATGTATAAATATGTTATATATGTATATATATATATGTTTAACATATTCATATTTATATATCTGTGCTCAATATATAACCATACATAAAACCAATGCCCAACCAACACATGACTCATCACCCCAACCTCCTCCGGGAGGGGGGGGGGGGGGTAAAACGCCCATTTTCTGTCTACTCATAACTAGCTGTAGTGTTGTGTTCAAATATTTGTAAACTCTTCTAACATATGAATTCCACATGATGGAAATTTCCTGTTGCAAATAGTACAAGCGATAGTTGTAGATGTAGCCTTGTGTTCAAATATTTGTAACCACGGTTGGGACGAGTTCCAACAAATGAGTAGTGTAGCATGAGTTTGTAAGAAATGAATTATGCTATTATAACACAGGAAAGTATTCATCATCGTCGGTCTTTATTTTCGTTTCTTCTTTTAGAAAATATTCACTACATTTTTAGATAGAAAACAAGAAATAAATATTATAGCATAGAATTTTAGATTATTTAAATGTCTACTGCCGAGAAACCTAGCCGCATTTACCACGCTCAGCAGTATATAAAGCCGTTTCAAACGACACTGTTTGCGTAAATCGTCGACAACAGGGCAAGGCTATGAAGCCAGAACCTTATAACTAAGCCGCATAATCATAGTTAATTTGTAATCAACTATAGTTTAATTCTGATTGCAAATCTTTATGTGACACTATTACTGGGTGTTGTTTCCAAAATGCTACAATGTTCATAGCTTAAGTTCTGCGACAAATTCTGAGGCGTCGACATCTTGAAGAGGAATTTACGACCAGACTCACATCAAAGGACAGTCCCCTATTTAACAAGACATTTCGACTTCAAGGTCCGATTTTGAAAATCCGGCTAGTCTCATTTATCGAAGTATTTACGGACATCCGTAATACTAAACATATATGTTACCTTATAAGCCAAATATATGAATATCCACTGTCAGCAGTCTGACAAAAACCGAAAACAATGTCACAGCCTAACGGCTGCAGCCACGACTATTCACACAACATTTTGAATTCACCGTGGATTATGCTGTAACTAGCATGTAACACCGTCCAGACATGCATGTACAAGATTTAAATACATATATACACCATGGTAACACAAGCGCTTATCTTATATTATTGTTTTTTCAAATTAACACTAAATCATGATTTAATTTGCATTTCGAGTACCGATGAATAGTTGTTGTAGGTTGAGTAAGGAGTGAGGAATTGAACCTAGAACGCTCAATCGAAAATCAACTTCGTTAGTCATTGACCAACTTGGTATCTATTTATGGAATCCTTAAAGGCTCTTCTTTGGAAAGCGAGCGACCAGCAACACGCACACAACCTCATAGCATACGGCGAATTTGTGTATTTAGCACTATAACTTAGCTTTACAAAGTAATTAAATGTCGTCAAACAACTGGGGGTGTTAAAGCGTTAAATCCTTTTTATCGCAATTCTTCCACCATCTTCCCCGTATTAAAATGCATCCCCAATATTCACAGGCCAAATTAGTTGATATAAGCGTTACTGATGTGATACTGTCTCCAATCTCGTCGCTTAAAAGTTGAAAACTTTTGCTCAGCACAGTAGCATAATACCCTTATTTTTGTGTGATTTTTTTGCAGAAGAACAGGCAACAATGAACGGTTCGACAAATAGTCTTCCATCGGACTCAAGACGGCAAGCTCGATCTGTAAGTTTTGTATATGTAATTTCGAAAATTCAGAAAAAACTATATTTTGTCAAGTCAAGTCAATTTACTAGTAAACCAACTATATAAGACGATTATGAATATATAAGCATAATAATTTTCACAATAAACTAGTAAATATATAGCTAACAGAATGGGGGAGGTACCTACCACCACTTACATCTGTTATAAGTTGCGATCATATTTTAATGATTTGTTGAGGTCTACCTGCATTAGTAGTTTTTTTGGAAAATTTTAACGTTTGCGGCTCCAACGAACAGCTGTCCGTCCAATGTGTCGGGCAGATTATTCCACACGCTAATGGTACGAATGGGGAATGCGTGGTTTAAAACATTGGTTTTTATTTTTGGCTTGCGAAGTCTTAGAGAATGTCCACGTGTTCGCATTAAATCATTTAATTGTAAGTATTTAAAATGAAATTGGCGTTGGTTTTCACTGAGCAGTTTGGAGATTGTGCAGAGATCAAAACGCAACCTTCGTAGTTCGAGTGAAACAAGCTTCAAGAAATCTAACCGTGTTTTGTAGGGCGCGGTTGACATTTTCGCACGGCTATAAACGCTCCTAGTATATTACCGTTGAACACGTTCAACTATATCTATGTCTCCTTGGTATACTGGAGACCATAGTGGGCTGGAATATTCCAATAATGGGCGCACATAGGTAACATAAGCACACAGGAAAATATCAATGTTACAAGTTACAAAACAACGAAATAACATATTCGATATGCGATAAGCTTTTGAAGTGATGTTTCTGAAATGAGTGTTAAATTGTAGGTCGCTTGTGATTGTGACTCCTAGATCTTTAATGCATGCTGTTTCTGGCACTATGTTTTCTAAAAATGAATAACGAAAATGTGGATTTTTAGGACCAAGATGCAGTACTTGGCATTTTGTTGACGAGATCGAAAGCTGCCACTTAGTGGCCCATTCTTCAACGCAATTCAGTGCGCGCTGCATTTGTAATTTTATATTAATGCTGTTTTCGCGTAGCATAGCAGCGTATAGTTTTACATCATCTGCAAAAACTTTAATATTAATATTGGGATAAATGCTAACTGCGTCGATGAGATCATTAATATATAGTAGAAATAGTGTAGGGCCCCGAACGCTTCCTTGAGGTACGCCTGAAAGTACCATTTTCTCAGTGGAAAATGTATTGTTCATTTTTACGCGAAATTTCCTATTTATTAAAAAGTTTTGTAACCATGACAAGCAGCAACCAGAAATTCCTAGGCAGGACAGCTTTTGAACCAGTTTCGTGTGTAAAACCATGTCAAAAGCTTTAGCAAAATCAATATAAACAACATCTACAGACGACCCTGTATCAAGGCGCGCAGCCCAGTCATATATAATTTCGATTAGTTGGGTCGTTGTGGATCGTTTAGCTACAAAGCCATGTTGATGCGATGATAGGAGATTCGAGCGATGAACAAAATTAACAAGACGCTTTTTCAGTATTCGTTCCATGATCTTGCAACAATTAGAAACCAAAGAGATTGGGCGATAGTTTAGTGGCTCAGTTGGTTCGCCTTTTTTAAATAATCTAATTACATCAGCACA
>JASANE010014263.1:0-13047 GCA_030248225.1 Trileptium ribeirensis
TAACGTTAGTTATTACCATTGGGTTTATCCTAGCTAATAGCAATCATTAATTGTTCTTATCCTGCTGCATAACCTTTGAGTAAACTAAACAACTGCTGCAACAATCTTTATGAATTTTGAGTGGTTGAACAAAAAAAGCATGGGCTAAGATGTAATGGATGATCCAAATCGTACATCGAAAAAGTAGCGGTTGTGTAACGGTTTTGTTGGGCCTAACCGCTAATTTCGGATAGCTAGCTTTCCGTGTTTTATTTCTTGCACGTTGGTTTATTGCGTTAGTTTCTACCCACTATGTTTACTGCTGTTAATGACTTTCTGTCCACTCTAAATTATTAAGATTAAAATATCTGCAACGTGTCTAACCGCTTTGGGAAAGTCGAGCTACAGTTCCAATGACCCACAATGTAACGCGGCACACTTTTGCTAAAACGTGGTGACTACGCGCTATCCCGTGTTACTACTAATCCAGAAGGTGTGCGTTCAAGTCCCGCGGAACCCAAGCTTTTACATTTGAAGTCTTTCTGTTCCAAGCAAATAAATTATGCTCCTAACATATAAAATTATTATGGGATTAACATGGCAAAAAGAAATGTAATTGAAGTCGTTTATTCTATTCTCCTTGTATTATCCTTGTACGCCATTCTATGATGATTATTCAAAAAGTTATGGAACTTTAACAAATCAAGCATTTTTCAGGTATGTAGGCTCATACACAATGTAGGCTCATACACAAACCTAATATTTATAACATTTTACATATTATGTATCAAATGTTATTGTGTTGCGTTTGTGTATGAACAGTGTGTATATCTATGTCTTTCGCATATATTTTTATAAGCAATACGTATGTATAATATGCATGTGCTTATCAGGGAATAATCGGAACCGAAACCAGCAACCGGAACCGAGACCGAATTATTGCCTTTCCGAAACTTAGAAACTGAGTAAGCTAAATAATGCTCATTTATCTATCAGTATGTCAGTTTTTCGACCCCCAGAGCAAAAAATGCCTTCCACTATACAGCCTTGCGTATATTGCGTTACAATGAATATGCTTATAACGCATGGAACGTAGAAAAACACTTTCGACGTTTGTTACATGTTATTCTGTAGGAAGCTTGACATATTGGTTTATATGGTTCTAAGATAAAATAATAGAAGGTATATATACTATAATTTTCTGATCAGTGGTCAAAGACACTGTTTAGGCTAGCGTTGCGCAACCAGTGTCCGTCAGTTAGATGATAATGATGATAACTTTCTAATCACAATGCTATAAATGAAACCAACTGTTATATGCTCGCACAGTTTCAATGAATACAGTTCATTTCCAAGAACACAGTTTCTGGCTACGTTGCAGATAACGTTACTTTACTTCAACGTAGACTGATTTACACACTTTGCAAGCGCACAGGCTTGCGCTTGACGCAATTTATGTTAGCCAAGCTTACGCTAAGTACTTCTACGTAATCCATACTCTGTTGCTGAGTTGTATGGTTTAATTCGAACATACCCCGCAGACTTTTGAAAGTGTAAAATAGCTGCTACAAGCATCGGCCTGGCTTTGTTTTGTTAACTCCTGCAGGTTAACATAAAAATTCCTGCTAATATTATGTCTCCTACTTACGTTTCACACTGTAAATTGCTGAGTTGATCTTTCCTTTTGTTTGGTTGTATTGGAACTTAATCATTGTGTATCAGGGAGTAATCGGAATTCCGGTTCCGCTTCCGGTTCCGGCGAAAATCGTGTTCCGATTGCGGTTCCGGCAAAGGGCAAAAACCATACCAAAACCTGAATTCCGGTTTAAAAATTTTGTTTAAAATTTTTCATATTTTTTGCTTCATCTGTGATCCAAACATGTTATATATATTATACAATGATCAAGCTCCAATACAACCAAGCAAAAAAAGATTAACTAAGCAATTTGCAGTGTGAAACGTAAGTGGACACATAATTACACTAGGAATTTTTCATAATAACCTGCAGGAGTTTGTTACAAATCAAAGCCAGGTCGATGCTTGTAGCAGCTATTTTACACATTCAGAAGTCTGCGGGGTGCGTTCGAATTAAACTGGTACAAATCGGTGGCTTACGCAAAAGTACTTAGGCTATGCTTGGCTAACATAAATTGTGTCAAGCACCAGCCAGTGCGCTTGTAAACTATGTAAACCAGTCTAAATTGAAGTAAATTAATGTTATCTGCAACGCAGCTAGAAACGGCTTTCTTGGCAATGAACTGTATTTATTGAAACTGTGCGAGCAGCATCATAGTTTGTCTCATTTATTGCATTCTGATTAGAAAGTTATCATCGTTATCATCTAACTGACGGGCAATGTTTGTTCAACGCTAGTCTAAACAGTGTCTCTGACCACTGATCAGAAAATTACCTTCTATCTATTATTTTCTCTTAGAATCATATAAACCAATAATTTTAAGTTTCCTACAGAAGATCATGTAATAAACGTATGTGAAGTAAAAGGGGGCGACTGGATGCACAGCGAAAGTGTGTATTCTACAGTCCAAGCTTTGTAAGCACATTCAATTTGACGCAGTATATGTATATGCCATGGTGTATAGTGGAAGGCATTTTTTGCTCTGGGTAACCAAAAACCGGCATATTGACCGATAAATAAACATTATTAGCTTCCCAAATCTCTATACATACAGTAAGTTTAATGTAAAAGTTATTTTTAATGCATTTTAAATCCACTATACCTTCATTTCTTCTTTCCGTTTTACTATATATAAATTTCGAAGACCAGGTTCCGGTTCCGGTTCAAATGGACGGTTCCGGTTATTCCCTGTTGTGTATATTACATATTGGTTGGACCACAGATGAAGCAAAAATGTGGAAAATTTCTTACAAAATTTCTTAATCCGGAATTCCGGTTCCGGTATTGATTTTGCCTTTTGCCTTATATATATTGTGTATGCATGTGTGTCTATATATATGCTACATATTCCTATACATATAGACAATATACATACAAAAGCGTAATGCCAGCCACGGCATATCTCCGCCGGTGGGGGAGTAAACCGCTATTTTTCATCTGCACATACGCAATAGATATACAATGCCTTTTTTATTTAATATTTGTTTCCGAAGGACAGTGCTTATACTTCTAGGTTTGTCTGCACAAACATCAATGTATATTCGCTTTCCAGTACTATTAAATTACATTATAGTATTTACATTCTACAATTAACATTTTGTACCTTCTGGTCACTTAATGTATAATCTAACGATGTTACTACTTATTTTATACTTTCATTTATTAATCTTTTAACATATAAATTTATTAGTTTATTTAATCCCCCTGTTGTTTGCACCATATTATTATTAATCAGCCCTTAAACGCATTATTCGTATTTTAAATTAACTATATATACATTTCAGGGAATAACCGGAACCGAAATTTACCGGAACCGGAACCAGCAACCGGAACCGTCCATTTAAACCGGATTCGGAACCTGGTCTTCGAAATTTATATATAGTAAAACAGATGAAGGAAGAAATCAAGGTATAGTGGATTTAAAATACATTAAAAATAACTTTTACATTAAACTTAATGTATTGCGGTGGTATTATTGCCTTTCTGAAACTTTAAAGAGACTGAGGAAGCTAATAATATTTATCGATCAAATATGTCGATTTTTGGACACCCAGAGCAAAAAATGCCTTCCACTATACACCATTGCGTATACTGCGTCAAATCGAATATGCCTACAAAGCTTGGAGCGTAGAATACACACTTTCGCTATGTCTCCAGTCGCCTTCCTTTACTACACATACGTTTGTTACATGTTCTTCTGTAGGAAACTTGAAATTATTGGTTTATAAGATTCTAGAAGAAAATAATAGATAGAAGGTAATTTTCTGATCAGTGGTCAGAGACACTGTTTAGGCTAGCGTTGGACAAACAGTGCCCGTCAATTAGATGATCACTTTCTAATCAGAATGCTATAAATGAGACACACTGTGATGCTGCTCGCACAGTTTCAATAAATACAGTTCTTTGCCAAGAAGCAGTTTCTAGCTGCGTTGGAGATAACGTTAGTTTACTTCAATTTATACTAATTTACTAAGTTTACAAGCGCATTGGCTGGTTCTTGAAGCAACTTGTTAGCCAAGCATACCCTAAGTACTTCTGCGTAAGCCATACTCTGTTACCGAGTTGGACCGGTTTAATTGAAACGTACCCCGCAGATCTCTGGATGTGTAAAATAGCTGCTACAAGCATCGATGTGGCTTTGATTTGCTAACAAAATCTTGGAAGTTATTATGAAAAATTCCAACCGAAATTATGTGCACTACTTACGTTTCAGACGTCAAATTGCTTAGTTAATCTTTTCTTTTGCTCGGTAGTATTGGAGCTTGATCAATGTATAATATATATTACATATGTTTGGATCACAGATGAAGCAAAAACGTGGAAAATTTCAAACAAAATTTTTAAACCGGAATTCCGGTTCCGGTATGGTTTTTGCCCTTTGCCGGAACCGCAACCGGAACACCATTTTCGCCGGAACCGGAACCGGAATTCCGGTTACTCCCTGATACATTTCTAAACACATAATTAAGATTTAATGATAACATTGCCTAGCTATATGTTCCTCTTTTAAACAATACTCGGTTCCGTTTACTACAGCTAAATTCTTGTTTCAAATCCCCCTTATTACCGTCGCCTTACGGCGACGTCTCGCCCATAGGCTAAGTACACCACTTATTCCCGGTGTTTGGTGGAGTTGGCTTCCCACCAGTCAAAATTTGCCTCTTTACTTCTATATTACACACAAATACTAGAACGGCCCCTATTCCCCGGAAGGCCTTCAATGGTCAGGGGGCGCTTACAATCGCCGGGTTTACGGTTCCTTCTTTTCGGATGGTTTTAGACGTTAATACAACTATAGTTTAGACTCAGTCTCGGGGTCACATGCCGCTACGAAAATATGTCCTCTACTTTACGTAAAGCATTGAGACTCATACAATCAAATGCATCCGGTTACTGCAATTCGATTGGTACGTATGCGGGTATCAACTCCTTTTGGATTATAGATAGTAACAGTTCAATTATTAATGCGGTTGCAAAACTTAGTAAAGTCCGTAGATGCCATAGTGCTAACATTTATGACTTTACTACACTCTACACCACCCTGAAACACAATGAAATTATGTCTGGCAAATGTGTTTTCAAACAAACCATCGGCATACCTATGGGTACTGATGCGCCGCCGTTTATCAGTAACCTACATCTCCACAACTATGAACGTCATTACATATGTAATTTGAAATAATGTAGGGACTTATGTGACCCAATGACATATGCGTGCCGATACAATGACGACTTTACAATGATTAATGATTCCGTCTTTTTTGACCAGTGACAAAAATATTTACCCAGACTCTCTGCACTTATGTAAGGTTACCAATAACAATCAAGAGGCTAATGTTTTGGACCTTACTATCAAACTTCTCCATGGTAAAGCGGATATCCGCCTATACGACAAAAGGAAAGATTTTGAGCTTGAACTTTTTAACTGCCCACGCTACAACAGTAACCTCTCACGTACTGTTTTTAGGGGAATCATACGCAGCCAACTTATAAGATACGCCAAAATTAACACAAAGTTTACAAATTTTCAACAAGGTTGTAGTAATTTACTCAAAAATTTTACTAAAAGTGGATAACCTAAGAGAATTTTCGATTCAACTTTTAAGAAATTTTGTAACAAAAACAATCTTAAACAATACAAATTTTAAGGCCTTTATACTAAAATTACGCCTTATTATATTTTATATATCGGTGGCCTCTCATCCATAGGGGGAATTTTGATATGGGTCTTAAATATTCTCAACCAAATTACATAAATTTAACCAGTATGCTCTTTTCGGTTTTCCAATACTCTATTTTATTTATTTATTTATAAGTATTGATTTAACCTTCTTTTACATATACAGGGTGCCCGCGCCCAGAAGAAGTCTATTTTCAAGGATTTCCCCGAATATTTATGGCTATTTTCCCGAACGACAAATCGCTGTTGCAAGCCTATTTCTGGATCCCAAATCAATTTTTTCAACTTCTTTCAACAACATGCCTATTCGCTCGTTACTATCAGTTGTTACTCCAATGTGCTACTTTCCCCTAGCGTATAGTTAGTTACCCGAGGACGCGACGATACCCAAGCTGGGGATGAGGTGATTTGGATAAGGTTATCAGGTCAAAGATCCGTACCGCAAGCGGCAAAAGACGCCTGAGCACAACGAAAAGGGTCATTCAGCGTCCAATAAGCATGACTTAAACACGGTCAATAACATGTGCATTTCGCAGTCAAGCTCCTCATCGGGCAAGCTTTGATTTAGGCTTACAGTTTACTATCCGGATGTCTAGGCTTTGACTATATATAAACTAGGGCACGTGTCGTCATTCCAATACGGTTGAATAAATATAACAAGGAAGATAGAAACGAATGTGCATTAAACAATTAGACCCGGAGGTGCATATAAGCAACATTTAGGATAAAAATTCTGAACACATTTAGAAGAATATATATACGTCTGCATTTTGTCGCAGTAACTTCACTGAATACCAAACAAAACTCAAGGGAATTCCAACCAAATTCAAGGATTTTCCCGAATTTTGAGGATTTATGCCGAAATTCAAGGATTTTCCCGGTCACTTTTCGTTTTCCCGGATTTTCAAGGATTTTCGCGACCGCAGGCACCCTGCATATATACTTTGCTTACTATTTATAATCCACCACCTTTTTTGCATTAGTATAGCACAGTGTCGTAAACGCACAGAATCATGCTACCATCAAGACGATAACGATGCCTCTTCAAGCATAGCCACACGCAACAGAAATTCCGATGTTCCGTACGGTACACAGCGCATTACTAACAAACGATGTCAACACGATTATCAGAATATCATACTATATGCTGTACACGAAAGAATCAATTATATAGAAGATAGATTCGACGACATTGACGATATCAACGATAGAACGCTCAATTTTATGCATAAAGAAGCTGAGCAATCAAGATCTAAAAACATTGTCATCTATAATGTTGAGGTAACTTAAGCTCTTTATTAGTAACACTTATTAATTATTGATAAGTTTATAACTATTGATTTAACCTTCTTTTACATACTTTGCTTACTATTTATAATCCACCCCTTTTCATATTATTATAGCATTGTGTCGTAAACGCACAGAGTCACGCTACCATCAAGACCATAACGATGCCTCTTCAAGCATAGCCACATGGAACAGAAATTCCGATGTTCCGTGAGGTATACAGCGCATTACTAACAAACGATGTCAACACGATTATCAGAATATCATACTGGATGCAGTACAAGAAAGAATCAAACATACAGAAGATAGACTCGACGACATTGACGATATCACCGATAGAACGATCAATTTTATGCATAAATAAGCTGAGCAATCAATATCTAAAAACATTGTCATCTATAATGTTGTGGTAACTGATGCTCTTTATTAGTAACACTTATAAATTTATACTTAATTTTTGGTCTTCGCCTAAAAGTATTTACCTTCATACTCTGTCTCCAACTTGTTTGGCGAGTTTAGGCACTTTCAGCATCACGCATGACAAACATTACAGAATTAGTCATTTCAGCAATGCACCGTATTCATACACGCCTTCAGCATACTCCAATAGTCGTATCATTTGTATGTAAAGATACAGCCGCACAAATTACACGTAATGCTTTCCATTTAAAAATGCTCAATATCGAACGGCGTAGCAACAATAAAATAGCAATCAGAATCAGCGCTCAACATGAACCGAGGAAGCAAAAAAATTATCAGTTACCGAGGAAGCAAAAAATTATGTGTAAAAGAAAACTGAGCAAGTATGGTGTCACGGTCGAAGTGTTGGAAAATAAAGATGCTTTACAATTCGAGAATAATTGTCTTCGGTGCGCAAATTTCTTAAAGGCTGACATAAAAATTATCACATTCCTAATTTTATTTCAAGAAATGATTTGAGCTATTTATCTACTATATGTGCGTAGTCGTAGCTCTGGTTATTGCGGGTTAATTACGAGTCCAGTCATTTTAGCCTTAACATTTTAATATTACTTTCATAGTTAAATGTTTTCGACTATTTCCATAAACATTTCAGCTCCTTTATGCTCCGTGTTTTTACGTTACACACTCAAATTTTATAATCCCAGCCACAAACCCTCGGGCTTACTTCTTTTAAATATATGTAATTTTTATCGTTTACTCAATATTCCCCGCAATTCTAGACCGGCGGGTGGCTGGAATTCTGATTTAATTCATCACAACTATTGATTAAGTGTCATCTGGATTTTACACGGTGGTTTATACTGCACCCATTTGGTTTGGATAACCTCACGACCTTGCGATTATCATAACTTGCGCTTATTTTTAATGTTGATTGATTTATAGTTTTACGTGCGGCACGTGTTAACTATTTTATTCTTTCAACTTAGTTTACCACGCCAAGATAACAACGCGGAATACAAATTGTAAAATTTTATATCGGCATAATCCATCATCTATGATTATATTTAAGGCAACTTCGGATCATGAGTTGAGTATAAATTTTCACGAATATAGTTAATGACATTGTTCACATTATACAAACCGTAGCCCATTCGATACAGTCTGTTTCGGCTCTTAATTCTATCGGGTTAATAGTTAATGTGCAGCACGTTTCTAACTGTTTTAACCTTTTCTTAGAATTTTTGGGGCCTTGGCTTACACTGGATGGTGGGTTTGATTTCATTACTGTTATATACTTTTTCAGAAACGATTTTTGACAACCATTTCGGCCGTACATATGACATCGGGTTAACTTTTCACACTTTTGTTTTAAGCGGGGTATTATACTTTTCTGCACTTTAGGTGTCATTCTATTATACATTCCCTGACAGTTGGCAATATGGTTTTTACGGTTTGGCCGCTTTCTTGCTACTCGTTTGCCCTCTATAATACGTACTAAGCCATGCCTAATAATGTAATTATTTTAATGTTTTGTCACATTTCTTATTAATTACTACCGTTCAATAACGAGTGAGACCTCTTGGTCGCTTTAACACATTACTATGTTCAGTTTAGGATGTGTTTCGCTCATTCATAAATAGTTAAACCTAGTGTTGGTCTTTATGTCGTTGTTAGCCTAATAATTCGGTTTATCAAACCAATTTTTAATGATATATTGAAAAGGTTGTTTCAGTTTGGTACAGTCATTCACAGTTTTCGTGTTTGTTACACAGAATTAACCGGGTAAGATAAAACCTTTCGACAGAATGAATACATGTGCCCTAGTACTTATATTAGAATAACATATAAATTTTATATAAAAAATTTTTTGCGGTAAACAATGGGATCAAGACCAGTTTTTTATGCATAGTTATTTGTGGACTCAATTCTAGATGTTTATACACTGTTTAACAAATATCTTGAAACCAGATTTTGCTAAGTTTTAAGCGGTACTGGACGTCCTTTTTATATAATGTTTCGTGATAGTCTACTTGATTAATGGCCAATAGTTTTATGTAACGATTTTCCCTACGATTGTACAATTCACAGATTTTTTCTGGCTTTAGAAACATATGTCGATTACCTTTATACCAAATTTTACTATAAATTTCTTCTATACATTCCCTTGCGCAAAACACGTAATCATAATTTTTAATTAAGTCATATATAATGCAGGGAGTAACCGGAATTCCGGTTCCGGCGAAAATCGTGTTCCGGTTGCGGTTCCGGCAAAGGGCAAAAACCATACCGGAACCGGAATTCCGGTTTAAAAATTTTGTTTGAAATTTTCCACGTTTTTGCTTCATCCTGTAATCCAAACATATGTAATATATATTATACAATGATTAAGCTCCAATACAACCAAGCAAAAGAAACGATTAACTAACCAATTAGCCGTGTGAAACGTAAGTAGGGCACATAGCAGGAGTTTGTTAAATCAAAACCAGGTCGATGCCTGTAGCAGCTATTTTACACATCCAGAAATCTGTGGGATACGTTTGAATTAAATCGGTCCAACTCGGTAACAGAATATATAACTGAATACCCATTACTATACTTAAACCCCTAGTTCGAAAGTCGTGCAGCGTTACAGTATAAGTGTTCAACTAACATTAATGCATAAGAAAATTATATTAATTTATAAGGCCCCACATCGCCAATACTGACAATTGATTTCATTGAGTACAAGATATTCAGTTTGACAGTTCGTAATCCATATCGAACTACTGCGTAATTTTATCTCACCCATAATTATAATGAGAAATCAGGCTACTCTAATGACAATACTGTCAAGTGATGAATACTATCACAACATACAATTTACATGTACAGGTCACACCCCATCGCGCGCCAACAGACCAACACTAGACAATTTTAGATATAAATTCTCGACTAACGAACGAATAGTGCTTATCGCAGATTTGTACTACTAACTTTAACAGCTGGTAATAATCTGTATTTGTACTGATGCATAAATGTTAGTCATAATCGCCATTAGTTGGTTAGGTTGTTACAGCGGGATCCGCACAGTTAGTTGGGTATCTCACCAAGCTTATGAAATTACGAAAATCACACCAACAAATTATTTAAGATACTAGAAGATAAGTTCTATGTAGCTATCGAAGGACATCTGTTTCGAGGAATCACTAGCATACAGCACACGCCATACATTTAGCCATACCGAAGCCGAGCGAAGATTATGCTTTGGTAGCGGTAAGCGAACTGAGAACCGCCCAGAGCGAAACTTTGGACGTCCCATGCGAGGGCCTGAACGGTAACCTTCGGGAAGCGATTGTGATTTACAGAGTGAGTAGGTCCGAAATGGACTTACATCAATTCTCTGAAAATAATCAATGCAAATTTACGATGCCATCCATACACAATATAAAGCATTGATGCGAATAAGTGGTCAGAAAATTGGACTTATGCAATATTCCTCAATCTAACGTCATGTATACATAATTTATACAAATTAGTCCTTTAAAGACACAAAACACGATGATAGTAATAATTGTAGAAAAATTCTAGAATGAAATATATATAGTAAATAGGGCTGTTGTGCAATTAATTACCCCGTTTGAAAACAGTAGGTTGTGCTGCTATCCGAAACAATCGACTTACTGAAATTTAACAGCGGAATTTGGGTTATACAATGGTTGCAAATCCACGTAAAATACGTCCGATTTTCGGCATAACTTTACGGAAAAACGAAAACATATCGATTGTGAAAAATTCGTGAATAGCATTTGAATAGCTGTAAATTTTTCACCATCGGTGCACAAAAGATTTGCTTTCTGTCCGCAAGAATTATACAGTGAAAAACCGCTGTTTGTAAACTTGTCACGTAAAAATGTTGTAACGTGTGTAAATAGGTCGTTATAACGTAGCTTGGTAGGGCGAAGTGTAGGCCGGATCCGATTAAAGTGCATGCCCGAGGGCCAGGTCGGATTGAAGTTTACAAGATTTTAAATTTTCCGCGTTTCCAAAGCGTACATAGTATTGCAATAGTAAAATTCAGTGCAGTTCGTCATATTGATTTAGGTACCCTGCCTTACGGTGGAAGCTTACGCCGATACGCTGCAATGGTAGGTTATTTTATGACCGGCCGGTTAAGATAATTGACTTGCATTTATGTTTCAGAAGGGATTATTGTTACTACAGAATTATCCCTGACAAAAAGAGGTTGCACAGTAATCAGAATTGGTGGACACACCTATGGGGATCACGAGTCTTTTGACTGGCTGATGCTATATTTATATCTTTCCTATGATGCATCTGAAAGACTGCCAGGAAATGACCTGAATAGACTAGTTGATTTCTCGTCTAATAGAAATCTGCAGGTTATAACTGGTTGCGAACCAATGCACACAATACACTGCGGGGTAGTACAAATGGTAACAAAAGTGGTATTGACTTAGCGGTATTTTTACTGAATCCTGACTTATGTGTGGTGAATAGAGGTCGTTGCCTCACATTTGCTATTAAAATAGATATGAGGTAATTGATATGACATTACCAAGCAGCTGCCCATAAAGATAAATCAAGCGATAGCAGGTAATACAAGACTATTAGGGATCAGATCATAAGTTCATCAAATTCCGTATGGACTTCAGTGCTGACTATACCTCCAGAAAAACAGTGGAATTTTTGAGAGGAAACTATATCAAGACATAATGCAATAAAATGCACATTGACGACTGTGAGCAATTAGGGTTAGCGGTCTCGCTGATAACAAGTGCTCTTCTTACGGCAGCATATAACTGTCGTCTATATATGAGCACACAAAAATTTAGAAATTGTTGATGGAATGATGACTTAGAGAGACATCTGACAAAGGTAAAGAAGTCAAACACAAAATGGCTATGAAGTATGGAGATGACTCTAGAGAACATGGAAATAGTACTTCTACACTGAATGTGACAAGGACATTTTGAGTTACTTCTGGAAATACTCGTTCTGGCTTTATTCCATCAGAGGATGTAGCTGGACAATGTGATTTAGAAAGATCAATTAGGATATCTAAAATATATGTTGTTATCAATGAAGTAGTCAATTTGAAAGGTTAAAATGTGCTTTAGGGCATCATGGCTAATTTAAGTCCAAAGGCCCTGATGGTATTATTCCAGTTTCCATGTAATCTAGAGGCCCAGCGTTGTTTATGGCGTTAGAAAAATTTTCAAAGCTACCTTAGAAGCTAATCATATACCAGTTTACGAAGACAGACTATCCCTAAACCGGAAAAGACGATTACACTGAGGGCGTTTAGATCTATAAATTTGTCATCTTTTTTACTGAAAACTTTTAAAAGATTGGTAAGAATATTATAATATAATAATAATAATATTATAATATTATTGGCTCGACCATTGCTGATTGGTAACAGAAGTTGTGGTGCAGGTAAAGGTCCATGCCAGGCAGAGTAAAACAATCATTTTCTTAGGCGGTATTACTTAATGTTATTCAGGCAGAGGTTCTGGGACAAAAGGCTATAATGATGTACCAC
>JASANE010014264.1:0-22574 GCA_030248225.1 Trileptium ribeirensis
CGTATTACTTGGTTCAGTTACGTATTGCTGATGAACCTTAATACCACATATAGCGAAGACAATGCAGAAAAAACAGTGTTACTCAGATGTATATTACTCTGCACTATATAGCGGGAAACGGCGAACTTCTCCACACTGTCACACTGTCTAGCAAATTGATTTCAAGTAGGGCGTGCTTGCTGCAATCAATATTTGAATTGTCGGTGCCATTGACGCTGCCAATCTATTGTCAAGCTAATATAGCTAACAAACAGCCTTAGTAAAATTTTTAGTATTGGAGATGCAAACACTTTAAATCATTAAATCGAAACCGCGATAGGAACCGATTATTTACTTGCACTACCTGATCCAGATGCCACCCGTCAATACATTATATCCGCAGCATCCTCAACATACCAACAAATATACATATATGATGTAAATCACACTGGTGACAAATGTTACAAGTTCACAATGTGTTCGTGGTACCGTTTGTTTTCATCTTACGCCCATTGGTATCTACTATTTTGAAATTTTTAAAAAATATGCCGTTTGTTTTCATCTTACGCCCATTGGTATCTACTATTTTGAAATTTTTAAAAAATATGTAAGATGTATCACACTGCGTTCTGCACTGCTGCGTATCGGACACCATCAGGACTACCTTTATTCTGAACCGAGGCAGCACTACATGATGAAGAAAAACGCCTGGGTTTTCATTGCGTACTGGCTAACGAATAATAATTATCAAACGTCGAAGCCATTATGCACAAGAATGTCAAATGTTATAAACAAAAAATATTTGAAGCTTTCTGACGTTCGATTTAGCAGTCTCACTCAGTACAGGCCTGATAATTGCATGTTACATATAATAAAGTCCGCGCTTCCAATTCTGATCCGAACTACAATTCTATCGACCACCAGACGACGTGCGAAAGAATCACGTTTTCATGATAGAGACGAGTAACCGACGAGGAAACGAGAACCGTTTGCCTGCCAGAAATTGGTAAATGATTAATAAGCATATTCCTGGTTTAAGACACATCGAAATATCCGGTATCATTATTATAATTAAATCTTTGAGGAATGACATAATACATGATAAAGGTAAAATATTTTGCAAGAAATTATCATGAGTAACAATATGCATAGCATACACAGTTAAAGGATGGCAGAAAGTAAAAATCCACGTTTATGTGCGCCATGATCACTTAATGTGCAGCCCTATCACAGCCTGATTCCACATTCGTAGAGAAGTTTCTGATTCCGTTTATTTGATCACATAAAAACGATTTCAATACAATAGTTTTATCTTCGTTGTTCTGCAAAAGCATAAATTAATCAGGCACGGAAAACTTTGGGTCTTTGGAATTCTGACTTAACAGTTAGTATAGAAATCTGCAGTAGGTAAGCACATGTTTCGATGCGTAGATATTGTAAATCATATATTATTTGTCAAATTTTTGGGTTGAAGTGGCATTAATAAGTTGCAAGCGTTTTGCACGAAGCACAATGTCTCTCTAATTTATGATATAATACCAATTTACGATATGTACAGCCACAAAGCGTATAATCCCACATATATATACATTTAATTTTGTAAGAAATATGTCATTTCACTGAAGCATCATAGGCACACACATGCGCTAACTGCTGTATGTACGCATTCGTGAGATATGAAATATTTACTTAAATCTGTTGACCGCTGTACAAGCTTAAGCGCTAAATATTATGCTCTGATTCGCAGTTGACACATCTAGCACTGGAATCGATAATTTAGGCAGTTCCTAGCTTAAGCAACTGAAAATAAAATGTAAATTAAATGCGTCATCGAGAATTTCAAACGATTTGCCAGCTTACAAAATAATTAGCATTAATATTAAGTTTTCGCTATGATGATGTCAGGCTACAAATAGACACCTATAAACCAACCTGAAAACGTATTTTCGTTTAGCGCCATTCCGTGCTACGACACGCTTAATGAATTCAAAATTGGCCTGGTTTCTACGTGATGTGCCAATAATTAGCTCTGTTACACCAAGAATTTTATGGAAAAACGATAGCCCTTACGGACAGTAAACATTAATTCTAACTAATTTTCTGCATTAATTAGAATAAGATTCGGCTCATGGTGGCAGTATCGACCGAGAATAATATACTATCGAGACTGTTTGTGATGAATTCAAATTGGCCTAATATATGAAACGCGTACACGGTAACATAGCGTGGTAAAATGGTAAATAATTATCAGCCCAATCTGTCTGGAATTATATAAATTAGAACACGGTTTAACGCCATTTTGAGAAAGAAAGGGGTTTAAAAATATTCGTAACCTCTTTCACTGAAGATTAAACTGCTGAACGAAGCCAAAAGTTCAAAATACATATATTCTTAAGGATATATTAAATTCAGATGCCAGCTAAAGAAGTACCCATGCAAATTATAGAAATATCTAAAACATTCGATATTCTAACTGCTGAACGAAGTCAAAAGTTGAAAATACAAAAGTACTAAAAATATATATTAAATTCATATGCTAGCTAAAAAAGTAGCCACACAAATTATAGAAATATCTAAAACGTTCATTATTCTTACTCCTGAACGAAGTCAAAAGTTCAATATACAAAAGTATTAAAAAATATATTAAATTCAGATGCTGGCTAAAAAAGTAGCCACACAAATCATAGAAATATCTAAAATATTCATTATTCTTCCTGCTGAGCAAAGCCAAAAGTTCAAAATACAAATGTTCTAAAAATATATTAAATTCAGATGCCAGCTAAAGAAGTACCGATACAAATTATAGAAATATTTAAAACATTCGATATTCTTACTACTGAACGAAGCTAACAGTTCAAAATACAAATGTTCTAAAAATGTATTAAATTCAGATGCCAGCTAAAGAAGTACCGATACAAATTATAGAAATATTTAAAACATTCTATATTCTTACTACTGAACGAAGCTAACAGTTCAAAATACAAATGTTCTAAAAATATATTAAATTCAGATGCCAGCTAAGGAAGTACCGATACAAGTTATAGAAATATTTAAAACATTCGATATTCTTACTGGTGAACGAAGCTAACAGTTCAAAATATAAATGTTCTAAAAATATATTAAATTCAGGTGCCAGCTAAAGAAGTACCGATACAAATTATAGAAATATTTAAAACATTCGATATTCTTACTTCTGAACGAAGCTAACAGTTCAAAATACAAATGTTCTAAAAATATATTAAATTCAGATGCCAGCTAAAGAAGTACCGATACAAATTATAGAAATATTTAAAACATTCGATATCCTTACTACTGAACGAAGCTAACAGTTCAAAATACAGCGGTTCTAAAAATAATATACGTATCAAAAATATACGTGAAAATACATTTTGAATTGAGTTCAATTGGTGTCAGATATTGCTAAACCTCGCCACTTTTACTGCATTGAGCAAACTATTTTAATCTTTTATAACTTGCAGCTCTATAACACTTCTTGAATTAATGTGTATTTCGTAAGCAAGCTTTTATCACAAAAGCGAAATTGTAAACCTAGATTATTTTGCAATAGCCACTACGCTATATTTCGGAGTTGCTCCTATGTTCGATAACGATGCACATGAAAACACACGCCTAAACAATAAACTTCGTGCAGCAACTCGTTACGCAATATATGCTGTGAATCGCGATGTGTCACATTTCACACGACAGACTTAATTATTGCCAATGATTTATTATAATAATGCCATGCCAACGAATGGTTTAGACACACGTCCACCGTTCTGAACGAAGCTTTTAGTTCCAAAATGTACTACGAATGGCACATTTTGCATTACATTCGTGTAGCATAAAATATTACCCCTCGTTCACTTTTACTGCAGTTACTAGCTATGTATTTTGACCTAATACAACGTGCAGGTTCAGTTTAATTATTATTTGGAAAGCTTAATTTTCTCTGTACCATGACAAATGAAAGTAACTTTAGGAGCAATCAAACGTTCTGAACGAAACTTTGAAACAAAGCTGTAAGTGACCATTCCTGCTAACCAGCTGTCAAACTGAAGAAATCATAAAAGTTATGCTCAGCAACTACAAGGTAGTGGCAATATACAAAATTATCGGTGGGTACTAAGAACTGATTGTTGTAATTCGTATAGAGCAAACGATAGTAATTAATTCTTAGTGCTGAAACGTTCATAGATTACTGGGTATTAGCGGTCATCACAAGTCGTTTTTATTTGGACTGGAACAATTTTCGCCTATATAACCGACTCATTTACAGGACTCGTAGGAATTTTGCTAGAAATTTCATCAATGATCTACGGAATTACTTTTTTTAACATAATTTCCAAACTTTTCTTATGGACCCTGTAGAAATAGTAAAACAGAAGTTTTTGAATGCAGCAAATAATTAAAAAAAACAATATTACTATTTGTATATAGCTAAGTATTAAATATATGCCGATATAAGTATGGATAATGTAAAAATAATAAATTATGGATTTAAAAATAATATATAGGAGAATTGAAAAATAATTCACCAATTAAACGAAAACAAGAATAAAAGAATGATCACATCTGTAACTCATCTAGGAACAGAGTTGAGAAAAACTTAATCCGTCACACTCGTCGACAAAGAAAACATTTATTTCTGAAGAAGAGTATTTGTAGATACAGGTAGTTTGTGTCTAGGTATTATAGCTTCAATTTTTATAAGTAACACTTTTTGTCCACCGGCACAGCACGAAGAGATACAGGTAGTTTGTGTTTAGGTATTATAGGCTTCAATTTTTATAAGTAACAGTTTTTGTCCACCGGCACAGCACGAAGAGATACAGGTAGTTTGTGTCTAGGTATTATAGGCTTCAATTTTTATAAGTAACACTTTTGTCCACCGGCACAGCACGAAAAGATACAGGTAGTTTGTGTCTAGGTATTATAGGCTTTAATTTTTATAAGTAGCGCTTTTTGTCCACAGGCACAGCACGAGGAGATACAGGTAGTTTATGTCTAGGTATTATAGGCTTCAATTTTTATAAGTAGCGCTTTCTGTCCACAGGCACAGCACGAGGAGACACAGGTAGTTTATGTCTAGGTATTATAGGCTTCAATTTTTATAAGTAGCCCTTTTTGTCCACGGGCACAGCACGAGGAGATACAGGTAATTTGTGTCTAGCTATTATAGGCTTCAATTTTTAGAAGTAGCCCTTTTTGTCCACAGGCACAGCACGAGGAGATACAGGTAGTTTATGTCTAGGTATTATAGGCTTCAATTTTTATAAGTAGCCCTTTTTGTCCACAGGCACAGCACGAGGAGATACAGGTAGTTTATGTCTAGGTATTATATGCTTCAATTTTTATAAGTAGCCCTTTTTGTCCGCGGGCACAGCACGAGGAGATACAGGTAGTTTGTGTCTAGGTATTATAGGCTTCAATTTTTACAAGTAGCCCTATTTGTACACCGGCACAGCACGAGGAGATACAGGTAGTTTGTGTCTAGGTATTATAGGCTTCAATTTTTGCAAGTAGCCATTTTTCTCCACGAGCACAGCACGAGGAGAATCGATGGATGGGGACCAGCCTTCCCGATTTTTCATCCAGTCTCCTGAATTTTTCGGTTGCGGCCCCCACATCTGAGTGGCGCACAGCGCACTGTTTTTGCCTTATATTTTGACAGAGGTATGTCACCGCTTCAGAGCTCTGAAACTATGGCATTGGCATTTGATTTGGGCTTCAACTAATTTCGTTAAGACATTTAGCTTGAAGTAGTTTCACCAGCTTTTGCAATTCTACAGTTGACTAGTCATAGACATTATGTTTCATAATGTTCCATTTTGGGGCAAATTACTTGGCTAAACCCTTAATCAAAATTACTTCGCTGTTGAGACGTCGCAAGCTTTTCAAAAGTGGAAGGTGTCAGCAAAAAAATGGAAGTGGCCGGTCGTTTACATTCATTTTGTTATGACCCATCAGCTAATTTTTTCACGTTTGTCAGTAAAAACTGGGGCGAGTCCCCTCTCGTAATGCCCCTGCTTCGCTAATCTGTTAACCCAAATTACTTAGCTAATCCGTTTTTCACTCTTTAATGACAAGCAATAAAACTTAAAAGATTTCTGAGTGTAAGATTAGCAGAATGTCATCCGGTATCTTCAATTTCAGTATCCCATTAAGAGCGAACACTTAAATGACCCGTTGATAATACAGTAAATATATATTTTTTTCATTGTTATAATTTTTCTAATTCAATAAATGTAAATTTATATAGATAGAGACAACAAACATCTGGTACCAGTAGCCGATTGCTATATTATTAACAATAACAGTCAAAATTTCGACTCTTGTAAACATAATTATGGTGTGAAGAAATTTTGTAACTCGGTAAGTACTGTCAAATGATTTCACATATTTTATGCTAATATGTCAAAAACTAAATGCATAAATACTGCTATTATAATTATAAGTACTAGTATTACTAATACAACATAAATTTACAATAAAATAACTTTTTTAAAAATATTAGTTGATGGTTATGGAAATGAAAAAGTATTCAACAAGTGGTTGATACTTACGATACCTACAAAGAAAACATACTTTGAACTTACCTACAACTGTTGTTTGAGTTGACACATAAATGTACAACTTTTTTTCATTTCCCAAATTTTGAGAAAAAATAACTTTTACTACTACAACTATTACAATAACAAAACATTTAATTCCTTATACAGAGTAATAATTAAGGAAAGGATTATAATTTTGGGTCGACGAAGATGAGAAATGGTTGCTACAAAGAATAGCCTAATGCACTTACCGCCAAACATAATTCCATATGGATTCACCGCTGTAGCCACAAAATTCTACACGGAGTAATTCCTTATACAGAGTAATAATTAAGGAACGGATTATAATTTTGGGTCGACGAAGATGAGAAATGGTTGTTACGAAGAACAGCCTAATGCACTTAATTCCAAACATAATTCCATATGGATTCACCGCCGTAGCCACAAACTTCTGCACGGAGTAATTACATATACAGAGTAATAATTAAGGAATGGATTATAATTTTGGGTCGACGAAGATGAGAAATGGTTGCTACGAAGAATAGCCTAATGCACTTACCGCCAAACATAATTCCATATGGATTCACCGCTGTAGCCACAAAATTCTACACGGAGTAATTCCTTATACAGAGTAATAATTAAGGAACGGATTATAATTTTGGGTCGACGAAGATGAGAAATGGTTGTTACGAAGAACAGCCTAATGCACTTAATTCCAAACATAATTCCATATGGATTCACCGCCGTAGCCACAAACTTCTGCACGGAGTAATTACATATACAGAGTAATAATTAAGGAATGGATTAAAATTTTGGGTCGACGAAGATGAGAAATGGTTGTTACGAAGAACAGCCTAATGCACTTAATTCCAAACATAATTCCATATGGATTCATCGCCGTAGCCACAAACTTCTGCACGGAGTAATTACTTATACAGAGGAATAATTAAGGAACGGATTATAATTTTGGGTCGACGAAGATGAGAAATGGTTGTTACGAAGAACAGCGTAATGCACTTAACTCCAAACATAATTCCATATGGATTCACCGCCGTAGCCACAAACTTCTGCACGGAGTAATTACATATACAGAGTAATAATTAAGGAACGGATTATAATTTTGGGTCGACGAAGATGAGAAATGGTTGTTACGTAGAACAGCCAAATGCACTTACCGCCAAAAATAATTCCATATGGATTCATCGCCGTAGCCACAAACTTCTGCACGGAGTAATTACTTATACAGAGTAATAATTAAGGAACGGATTATAATTTTGGGTCGACGAAGATGAGAAATGGTTGTTACGAAGAACAGCCTAATGCACTTAATTCCAAACATAATTCCATATGGATTCACCGCCGTAGCCACAAACTTCTGCACGGAGTAATTACTTATACAGAGTAATAATTAAGGAACGGATTATAATTTTGGGTCGACGAAGATGAGAAATGGTTGTTACGAAGAACTGTCAAATGCACTTACCGCCAAACATAATTCCATATGGATTCACCGCCGTAGCCACAAACTTCTGCACGGAGGGGAACTGAATGGGTGGGGCACTGCTTTAACACGCCGTTCACGCATGATTGTAAAATTCATTTTTCGGGTATATTTCAGGAGGGCACAGATGCTGCACTGGGGTGGCATGGTCTCATGCTCCAATTGGCTAAGCCTCTGTATAGGTTGAATCGCACTGTTTTCGATATGTTGGGTACCCGGGTAGTGCGTAGGGTACCCGGGGATTAGGTATATTGAATGCTGCGTAGAATTTATCGTCCAACGTCTTACCGGAAAATTAAGCCTCTTTGTAAATTAAGAAATATAACTAACACAAAAGAAAGTTAAGTGAATAAGAAGCAAGCAGCATATGAACATTTATTTTTATACAAGTGAAGTCCAGATTCCAATTTTGAACACCAGTGATTTAAATTTGGACACAAAGCTTCTCCAAATAAGGGCAATAACAAATTTCTTTTAATTATATAAGCCAATGCTATCGGTCACCGGTATGTGTTTCGAAAATTTGTAGCAATAAATAGAGTACCGCGTTTTCACAACTTTAATAGTTTTTGTTGCAAGAATGTAGAAATTAAGACCAGAACGCAATAATAATATTAACAGCTAACTACTAAAGTTTATGTTCTAGAACTTTGCGGTGAGTTTGAGTAAATAGGTAACAAAAATTACGACCTCATGCCCAATCAATCTAAGTCAATCTTGATGAATTGTATTCTAGTTTCATTGGTTATACCAAAATTTTGATAGCGTGTGTTTTCTAGCTCATAGCAGTAGTATACATATTCATACTCCCAATCAAATTTAATAATTTTCATGGTTTATAAGTAGAAAATAATAATAATGGCATTTATAACGCGCGATTTTCGCAAAAGCGTTGCAAAAGCGCAAGAGATTGTCAGAATATACAATAGTCAGAATGTAGCAAGTTTGTAATATCACTCTGGCCAACTAGGAAACAAGTGAGTCTTCAGATATGCTTTAAACGCAGTCACGTCGAAAGTAACGTCACGTAGTGTTTGCGGCATACTGTTCCAAGCCGATGGTCCAAGGAACGGAAAGCTGCTGTTTCTAGCGATGTCAGTCCGAAGGACTTGTTCATTCGGCAGACAAAGCGATGACGACGTATTAATTATCTCGGCAATATACGCTGATTTTTCATAGCGAAGTACTTTTGGAACAAACATGTGTATTTTGTAGCGGACACGTGGTTCGAACGGTAGCCAGAATACTTCTCGCGGTACCGGCCGAATATGCTCACATCCATTGGAGCAGGAGGCTACGCCTGCTGCATTGGAGAGTAGACGGCGAAGAGGCAATAAATGAACGCTTGGCACACATACATATAGTGCATTGCAATAGTCAGTGCGGGACATTATGAAGGCCCTCACAATAAGCTGCGCCCAAGGCCCCGCCGGATTCGGCTAATCTGCCGTAATTGCTAGCTGCAGGAATCTGACAGAGCAGTGATGTGTTCTCTGAGGTTCAGCCGAGAGCCGAGAGTGATGCCCAGTATTTTGATGGTTTAGGACGAGTCGATAGCGACGTCACGAATGCACAATAATGGCAAAGGGTCTGGGAATCTGGCGATGTAGATCAATTCGGTCTTAGATTCAATGAGTTTCAGTCTGTTGTGAAAGAACCATTCCTGTAGTAAAAGGAAAAGCAGCCGCAGAGATTCTACGACGTAGCCCACAGCGGCAGGATTGAAACGCCTGTATATCTGCATCGTCACCGTAGCCGTGGACGCAGACGCCAACAGCAAAATTATTTCGAGTACAGGCGCAAAAATAATATTAAAAATAACTTATACGATAGACGCTTCTTTGAGGAACACCTCTGAGTAGTTGCAGAGCCCTTGCGAAGACACCGCCCATTTGGATTTGTTGATATCGATCTGATAAGTACGACACGAACCACCCAAGTGCCGAAGCTGAGATCCCAATATCCGAGAGCCGTTTGATAATGTGAGCATGATCAACTGTGTTAAACGCGGCGCACAAGTCGAGGTTAACCAGCACCACAGTTTGCTAGCGAATAAAGGCGTACGAACGTCGGTGCATATTTTAACCAAATGCAGTCTCAGTTGAATGTCTTTTACGGTATTCTGATTGATACTTGTACAGAAGATTATCGTCAACACTGAGTTTGCGTTTTCTAAGTTCTGATGCAAAATTGCCAGCTTTTCACGGGAAGGCATGGAGCTTGTTTCTATACATTCATTGAGTAGAGCCGCGAAATGAGGAACCAGCTGATTGGCAAATCGTTTTATTACCGATGGTGACAGAGTATCCAGTAGGCAGCATTTGTTGCTGCTGTATTCGATTAGGCGACGCACCTGATTTTGCGTTATTGGTTGGAGAATCAATTGCACGTGACTATTTGCTGTTGCATGCTGTGAAACAGGGGTGTTCTGTAAGGTGAACAGATAAAATGTGATCGAAATGATTCAAGCTTGCTGGCGAAAAACGTGGCGAAATCATCTGCACGATCCGGTGCAGGAGCAGCCTGGTTTCTCATGTCATTGTGGAGTTACTTCTTGCCATTTGAGTTGACGTTGCTGAGTCGATGTTTCCAGAATAAATTTAATTTCTTCTGACACAGTTTACGGTAAATTTGCAAATGGCTGGTGTATTCTTCTTTGCTCACCAGACAGGGTGATCGTCGGTGGAACAGCTCAAGCCGTCTCAGCAGTCCCCCGACTTAGGCTTAGGCCTAGTGTATGTCTCATATAAAGGCATATGCTTAGGCTAAGGCTTAGGCTTAGTATATCGAGAACGGCATGGCCTACATTTTATTTACGTTCTTAAGGGTCACTCCGGCCTGCGGTTTTATTATGTCACAGTTAAGCAATGAACTTGATTGTAATCCAGTAGCGTTCAACATACTGTTGCTGACGCAATGAATCGAACCCAGGACAATTGATTTAGTGCGCTCTCAATAATCATGGAGCCATACAGGTTCATCTAGAAGTTACGCACCCCTGAGGGGTCGGCCTCCGCGCGTTCAGCGCGATGCGCCGACATAACAACAGGTCGGCCGATCCCCTCTGGCCGCGCCGCATGCGCCGAAAACATAATCGCGTTACCCACACCTCCCACAGACCGGCTGACTACCTGTGAGGACGAAGCCTGACACCCTGCCCAAGTACCCGGCAACCTCCCGAATCCTCGGAACTCGAGTATGACTGCACTGCGCAATAACAACGTTGTTACTCAGATCCTTAAGGCAGCGCAGAACACGAACGAATATCAACTCGCGACCTAACGTATGCTCCCAAGCGAACTGAGTTAACTCGTAACTTAATATTGTATAAAGTTGCGATAGAGCTACAACATGCGTGAACGGTGAAATACAGCATTTGACGTAGTCCTAACAACGCTTTCTATTTTAAACAAATATAACGTGCTGCACATCTGGTGCCCAATTACGATATTATAACTTTTAGCTTGAATTGTAACGAACGACGAACCCTAAGAGAAACAAAAGTAAAGGTCTATTTCATTACCGAGCTTCAAAATCACTAATTATATATACACGGCCAAGTAAAGTTGATATAGACTTATTTTATTTTTAAATAATGCAAAAGGGGTCCGTAGGGGTCGGACCTACGTAACCCGTATTTACCATCATAACTGAGGCCTCACACTCTTTCCCCTCGATCCCTTCACCCAAGCGCGCGGCAACATATCAATTTTTTTAGGAAACATTGTGCTAAATAATCAAAATTAAGAGAAAGAATTCGGCAAAATAGAAACATTTTGGCTACCTTCTGGCTTATTGCGCACCATCACGCAGTCATATATATACACCGAGACCATCTACCGCTATATCGACATGTCTTGGATACCGATGGCCGAAATATCCATGCCTAACTAGTTAAACTTAAAAAATTACGGCCTAGGATTGAAGATACTTCACACCAACATAGTCGTTTGCATTTTCGCTACTTTTTCAATAGGATTGAACCGTGTCTTTAAATATCGTTATGAATTATATATTCTATGCCAAACTTTTTAACATGTTAATAACACACATTATTTTTTACATAACGCATACCTATTGAATACAATTAGATATAGTGTAAAAATTATAGTATCGCCGGTAGTAATCGGTTTCCGAAAAATAGTATCAATTATTCTAAATCTTTCACATATTTTAGTCTATCTAGTCAGATTATGCTTCATTAGCACACAACATACAATGCTGACAAAACAATTGATTTGATTGAATAGTACTTCCATAACTTGATACTAATTTTCGTTCAAAAGTAATTTAAACAGCATCGCAAAGCTGCAGGTAACGGTAACTATGTTGATTTCCCTTCCCGACAAATTAAGGTGAAGGAATGTTTAAAAAAAAGTTTGCATTGCTGAACTTTAATTCAAGAACACAATTTGCAATAAACGCACGTTGCTGCAACCCAACTATTACAAACTTAAACCATTTGCTTAAATACACATATTTTTACTAGCTAAATGCTGACTGTAACAAAAGCCATTGGAACTATAACATATATTTTAGTAAAATAAATAGAATTAACAAATATCTGGTCTGCGGCAATAGAAAAAAAACTAAAATTCCTAAAATTTTGAACAAAATGTTTCTCAAGCCAAAACCATGCAGGCCATGCTCTTCTCGATATACTAAGCCCAAGCCTTAGTCTTGGCCTAAGCTAAGGTCCATATATGAAACATACACTAAGCCTAAGCGTAAGTCGCTGTACTCCCGCCCCCCGACCTTGCCGCTGTAAGATGTTACTTTTTCTAACGTTATAACATACCGCCCCTCAGGGTTACTTGGGCCCATTCCTGCGTACATCCGTATTAAGAGCGTGTTCGCATTCCATTCGATCCGAATCTCAATACCTTCCGATCTATCTATAGAACATGCACAATTTTGTCGCATTCGAATCATACGAAACAGATGATCTGGTGTGAAAAATGCATATATATATATATATACATACACACACGTATACTAGTAGGTATAGAACAGAGTTTGATTGTTGCGGATTGGTTCGGACGCAATGTGAACACCGGATTGGCTCGGACGCAATGTGAACACAGCCTAAAAACTGATATAAGGTTTCGCAATTTTGTCGTAACAAATCAATGCGCCCACATATGTATAAAAAAGACAAAATTCTACTTTCAAACCCAAAATGAACATCAACACATCAGTTACAAAGCCTCTTCAGGCAATGTCTTCTATATTAGACGGTAGTTAAATGAACAGCACTAAATACGTAATGCAGTGTGATAATCGAAAAATACAATTTCAATTTTGATTTCATTTAAAATATATTTGCAATCACTTCGTGAAGTCACGCCAAATATAAAAATTTAATTCTTCATTTTATATTATTACACTAGCTAACATCGTGCTCTAACTCAAAAGACGTAAAAAAATTATGAAACTGACGTAAAGTAGTATATTTTAGCATTGCGTGCAAACCGACAATTTCGTAAAGAAGCCAATGGTGTAACACGCAAACTACTCTTAATACTGTTAAACAGTGGTGACCGGTGGAACAGTGGCTTGTCTTAAAAAGCACGCTTGAGATCATAACTGAAAATTTAGAATTTTAAAAAGAAGACGGGGTTGTCGGTAATAATTATGATTATTTTGTTCCCGTGGAAATATTCGATGTAGATGTTGGACTTTAGGATTGTGCCTTACAAAATTGCATTCTCGCACCAGAAGGACGATAGTGCTTCAAATATCTAGTATGCACTGACTGGACTGTGTATAAAAGAGCATTATTCGCTAAAAATATTTTATAATGTGAAGTTTCGTCAAAGACACGAATATTTTAGGATCTTTACGATTACGGATACTCCAGGCTGTGAAGGTCTGCTAAAATTTGAAGAAATAGGTCGGCACTGACTCGCGCTTGTCAAAATCACTTATATTCTAATACTAAAACCTGCGGTGCAAGATATCTGTCGTTTAAAAACAGATGCCTTCGAAACATTTATGGTTGCAACTGCCACATGTTGCGAAACAACACAACGTAGAATAGTTCTAGCCCACGTTAAATGTTCATAAAGCTGTAAGTATAACATTAAAGTATTTTGTTCCATAAGAAACTATGAAAATAGTTGTCACAGTCACATGCTATTGCGTCAAAAAGTGTTAGTGACGCTTTAAACAATTATTATTTTATACTTGAATTCAAACTTTTATTGTGTCCAAACTGAAAACAAACTTCAAAACGTTGTTGCTAAGCAAACAAACTGTTTATGATATTTTGTTCCATTCAAATATCAAAAAGCATGATACACAGCAAATACGCATTGTGAAGAATTAGACAAAGAAAGCCCCAAACGCACAATTAAATACTTCTATAAATAGCCAGTAGAGTTGTTTATTTTTCAATTTTTCAATCATCAATTCATCAAAATTTTGTGAATAATTTTAAAATTACCTATTTCTGTAAATAGTATAGAGAAACACTGAAAGAAGAATCCTAATTTTATCATTGATTCAGGATTCTAAATTTTTATTCTGCAGGGACGCCACTCGAAAATAGTAGCTTTGGTGGCACCACGCTTCGTGGAAGTCAACTCAACATATGATGTCCGGTTGCATGTTTAACCAGAAAATTGTAGCTTTGGTGGCACCACGCTTCGTTGGGGTCAACTCAACATATGATGTCCGGTTGCATGTTTAACCAGAAAGTTATAGCTTTGGTGGCACAATGCATAGTCGAGGTTAACACAACATATGGTGTCCGGTTGCATGTTTATCCAGAAAATTCTAGCTTTGGAGGCCCAACGCATTGTGGAGGTCAACACAACATATGGTGTCCGGTTGCACATTTAACCAGAAATTTGTAGCTTTGGTGGCACAACGCATCATGGAGGTCGACTGAAAATATGGCGACTTGTTGCATGATTAACCAGAAAATTGTAGCTTTAGCGGCATAACGCAACGTGGAGGTAAACTCAACATATGACCTCCGGTTGCATGTTTAGAATAATTTTTGTTTCAAATGTAATCTGGGAGGGCATCATGTAAAACTCTCTCAGTACCTCTGGCGATTGCCCGGTATTCAAATACGTTATGATAATTTTTGTTACGTTATAGACACGGAAGTTGCTATAGAAACAGCGTATAACAAGTGGCGTATAACAAGTATAAATAAAATGTAATGCGCATAAACATGTGCACAAACAAACTTCGGAATCTTAACAAAGCCAGTTTTTTAAATCAGTGTATTCGTTGCGTACCCCAGCTAGTGCCATGCTATGCTTAAACGAAAGATAACTAATACATGCTCATGGGTGTTGAAAGGTATGAGGGTTATCTCCTGAGGCTCCGACTCCCACCATGGACTCGGCTACCCTCCCCTTGACAAGCAAACCAACCCCACTTCTCTGACGGCGCCACAGGAACCGAAAACATAGACGGCACCAAGCCGCTGCATTCCCGTCCCTCCCACGATGACCTTCCCCGCTGATAGGCTTACTTCCCTGGGAGGCCGACGCCTGCCTTCCGAGGAGAAGGCTACCCCCCACTGCACTTCGGACCTCGATCGGTGTATGAACTATTTGCTTATATGAAAGAAGTACAAAACTAGCATTTCATACAATCTACAACTAAAACGGTTCAAATTTTCTTAACATATTCTGTGGGTTGATTGCGATCTTAATCTTAGTTAATTTGAAATCCATGAAACATTTGGTGATCATGATTCATCATTACATCTGTAGATTTCTGTACGCTTAAACAAAAAAGTATTTTAATTGCTTTCCGTTCATGAAACGTAAAGCTAGCGCACTAAACCCAACACACAAGCAAAGACCGTGAAATATTGGCAACATTTCGGTTTGAAACAAAAGGCAAGTGCAACATTTGATCTACGTAATAATTTTTCGATTGCTTAAAAGAACGTAGATTAAAAAGAGCGATTTAGCTATTCACAGCGCAGCTAATACATCAAAAAAGCTTTTTTTTTGCATCTGAGATTACGCCTGCCAACAGTTGTTTTTCCTAATCCAGTGAATGCTTTGGGTAAAACATCTGCCTTTGTAACTAAAAATTTGTACTTACATATTATTATCTAATAACACAATAATTATCAGCGCTTGGTAAATATCTTGTAAATGAAATAATACAATGTAAATTGAATAATAATACATGATTATAAATATGCTAATTATATATATATAATATATAATCATTTGTGTTAAAAATATAATCATGCAGCTTAATAGCAGCATCTGCTAGGTAAAAATTACGCTAACTTATATAGAAATGAATACCCAGGAGCATTCAGGTGTAACCGCAATAATTGTGCCATTTTCCCGAATACATAGACAGGTGGCAACACAGCGGGATTATAAATACTTATCAGGGCAACAACAGCTCTTTTAAACACGCTTCTTATATATCGAAGTCTGTTTTGACAAAATCATTTCAAACCTTTAAGTCATACGTGTCTGTATGGGTGTATATATACTTCCTAATCGTCAGACCGTCATAAAAGCCATATTTACACCACTGTGACATGGTGCGATCCCGAACTGCCCCCGCCCCCTTAAACATTAGTATTTAAGCAATTCTGAGTTCATTATTATGCAAAATATTGCAAGCTACAGAAAATTTTACCAAATTTTGAGCAATTTCCTCACGTCTACCCGTGCAGCGCGCTCACCTCCAGGCGATAATCATCTATCCCTGTCAGTCGACAGAGTTGAGGCAACTATGCGTTAGCCACTAACGGATCCAGAAGTGGCGGCACTATGGCACCTCCTTCCCTTATATCTGAATAGATCGAATATTTGAAAAATAAGCACAAAATTGCAAGTGTTAAAACAATCTGTGTATCATAAAGAGGCCGAGTATAAAGCCCCCCCCCCTTACAAATTTCTGGATCCGCCAATGCAACAATACATTATGCATAGCTTTGAAAGTGAAAATTTATTTAAACAAAACTAAAAACTGCAGCCTTCATATTTCGTTTGCATTTTAATCACGGGATATGAAATAATGATTAATAGATTTTGTTGAGAATGAAAATTTTAAACAGTCTTAGAAACAGACACAATAATTATTGCAGTAAAAATAGTAACTATTTTGTAATTAACAAAATTGTCTTAAGTGATTTAAAAAAATATATATACTCCAATAAATTTGTTTGTGATCTTATAACTTTGCTACAGTAAATTAGAAAAATTGGATCTTACACATAACCTACAACAAACTTAAACTATAAAATGTGGAACATTTTTCGGCCGCCGCATTCTGTAGATATGCCCAGCTACTGTGGGTCCCATAATGCACCAAATCCCAGAAAATACGCAACATTTGTATCAAATCCGCAGCCTTATACAAAAAAGAACAACCCATCCTACTATTTTCTAGCAAATATATCATATAAACCTTAGTTGTGCCTTTTTGCTACTCTTGTCTATATACAAGCTATATATGTGACATCGACTGACAGCGGTGGATATAGGAAGCCGGAAAGGAGACGAAATTCCAAGGCGAATCACTTGTTATCCACAATTAGGCAATTGTCGTTCGATTTTAGGCATGATTGGCGAAATTTTGGTGTCTTCCTTAACATTCTTTCATTGTGCTCAGCATATTAGAAATATGTGTATTTATTGAATTCTACAATGAAATTCATCTTTCACGTCTTTTAATAATGAGATATGTCGAGAGCCCACTTTGTGGGCACACAAAAATTTCAAATCTTAGCTCAGATGATACGGTGCCGTTCGACAGCTCTCCCTTTTATATCCGCTCTTGGATAGCGATGGTCCAAGTTAATTTTCGCTTGTTTCGTCTCCTATCATGCGGCTGTCAATATATAAATGTTTCTATTGCATAGCGAAAGATAGGATCTCTTATTCAGGTTTTGTTTTAACTTTTTTCAAATAAGGTGAATTATAGTCCAATTGTCACACTAGTTGGGATTTGGCCGACCAATGAGCCTCTGTATGTATAGTAGCGCGATCGCAACTAATGGCAAGCTAACTTGATGGCAATTGCACTAACGCTTTATCCATACCACGTTACGCTGAGTTTCCTGCTACTAGTATGCATTCGGTTAGTGCTGATCTGATGTTGATGAGTACAGTGAAGCATTAGCATTCATTTAGAGGGAATCATACTTAAGCAAATACGTACGTAATGCATTCGGTTAATAAAGTTTTTGTTGTTGTTGTTATTGGCAACAACGCAAGTCTGAATTATAGGAAGTAATGGTTCAAAAGTAATTAGAGGCCCAATCAGGACGGATTATGCTTGGGTCTGGTTGCAATTTGTCGGGCTTCGGGTAGTGTCAGGTGTCCATAAAGATTTAATTTAGCATACAGCACTGACTAATAAATGGTATCACTCGTGTAAAAAACGCAAATACTCGAATCAACAACAGTCATGTAAACGAGGTGGCTGCGATGTGGGTCGTGTTGTCGTCACACAACGTCGACAATTTTCGTAAAACACCAGCAGAGAACCCACAAATAATAAATGCTAGGAGTCATAATTCCAACTAATTTGTATCATTACAGATGATTATCGGGTTACTATGGGATCAAACAGGTTACGGTCTCATAAGGTCGGGTTAAATATTTTTCAACCCGATGCAGTCTCTAATTTCAATTATAGTAAAACGTCACCACATATGCCGTATTTAACCACATAATATCCTGTGGATTCTTAAAATATAGCCACACGTTTTGCGCACTAAAATATACTTCGAATTTCTATTAACAAGTTCCAGCCCACCGATGTCAAATGACTCCAGCGGACATTGTGAAGTGGTATGTTAAACCTGCGTTTGTCTTATGATATATTCCTGCTCGTGCGTTCGTTATCTACTGCCGTTGCGAGATTCCTCAAATGAACAAGCAACATCTCCAAGATACCTAAAATCAGTGGTTTGCAAACGCTTTTTACAATAATGCAATTTTGGTTCTATTACTTCCCCCAGTTTAAGTTTGTCAAACACTGCACGATACACAAATTAATTCCAGCATTAAAGAGCCAACGATCTTGTTGGAGGGAGTTTTTGGTAGTAAAATATTGATGTTTACAAACAAAAAGCTTCGTCCGCGACACTTTTTGCTCGTATCAAAGACTTCCACAAAAATTATTAGTGTACAAATTCAATATATTATTAATGCTATTGTCTGCACAAGTTAAGTATATTGAAGTTAAACAATAACGAGATTTTTACAGCCGTCTGAAACCGGTGCTGTTCTAATGATTGACATATGTCATGTGGGACTTGGCTGCCTACGCGTAAACAATGAGCAAAATCTGAAAATACTTCGCTAGTTCAAAACATTATAATTAGTCAAACAATCGCAATTCAACTATAGGTAAGTTGAGGCAAAACTAGAAATTACTTACAAACAATATATAAAACTAAAATTCACAGCTGCAAAGTAGCAACAATTCTAGTAAAAGCCATATGGAAAATGCAGAAAAACTGTTGTAGTTCACGTCAACTCTGCTGGAAAAAAGTTACGGTTTTACTATGAAATTACTGAAAATTACACGGTTTTGTGGAAGTTCTGAAATTTTAGCAAACAAATATAAGTTTGTTAGATGCTACGTTTGTGAAGAAGCACAAAAATTTTAATATAGTATAATTTCGTTGACACGCTAAATGTATTTTGCAAAATAAAATTGTAAAACTGTAAAGAAAAAATTGCGGAGTGCGCTTATAGTGAAATCGCTTGGGACAAATCAAGAAATTCAATGAAACGATGTTTTTACTTCATCCATTTTAATTGTAGTTCAGACAATTTGGCCGAAACCAAAGAAACGTTTCACTGAAACAGCATTTCACTATATATAAGCACAATCCACTGTAGCATATATAAATTCTAGAAATACGTCATTTTAAAAATTGCGTGAATGCATTTCCTTTAAAAATACGAGAATCCATTTCCGTCAGACTTCATCGCTAAAGCGGTCTTAGTCACATATTTATGCACAAAATCTCAAAACCATAGTGAATATGGCTAATTCCATTGAACCATAATCATGGAGCTTGCATGATTATGGTTGTATTGTGTCAACCGTCACGCTGTTACATTGCTATCCAGTTTTGGTTCCCTTTGCATCAACCATTGCGACAAGGAAGCTATATATATGTTAATAGCAAATATCTGTATTGCAAATATTTATCTATGCACAAAAACTCAAATCCATAGTGAATAGTGCTAATTGCATTGAACCATAATCATGGAGCTTGCATGATTACGCTTGTATTGTGTCAACCGTCAGGCTGTTACATTGCTATCCAGTTTTACATTTCTTTGCATCATTCATTGCGACAACAAAGGGATATGTTAATAGCATATATCTATCTTGCCATATCTACCATTAGATAATTTCTGCCAATGGATCAGGCACAATTTCTCGTGCGACACTATTTGAAGTATAACCTACTCAAAAGGGTTTGCTCCGTAGCTGGACGTGGGTGCAGTGTCCAAATTACTGTCACAATTAGCAACCGTTGCTACCGGGCTCACGGTGTAGTGGTTAGCAAATCTGCTGCGCACGCAGGTCCGGTCTTTGATTCCAGGTAGCCTTTACTTTAGCTTAAGCAGAATACAATTAACATATACTGATCCGTGCTTTCGGGAACACTTAATTCAACGCAGCACGTGGCATTCAAAGTTTGGACGCATGTCTGCTGCAAAGTAAAGTCTCAATTTAGAACGATGAAGTTTTCTTACTTTTCTTATATCTTTCCTTCTGTAACTATATGCAAACGTATTTCTGTTGTGACACTCCTTCATTGCTTATATAAATGAATCCCAGTGCAGTTTGGTAAATATGCAAATTTGTCAAATAATTAGGCTTCAAATATAACGACATATATATAAGCAACCATAGTATCACCTTATTCAGAATTTCTGCTGGGTTTGTTCCGCGACAATACATCAAACTGTTGCTATGTTCATACAGATTGCATTTTAATTTTTCAATTACGAACTGTCATAGTTGAATTACAATTGCATATATATTTACGGAATGAACGGCAATCATAACGTTTTAAACCAGTACGACTTCAAAATAGGAACCATAAGGAATGGTGATTTCTCGATGACTATTCAAATACCATCACTACGTTGCAGTTCCGCAAGCAAATCATCAGTCGAACTGTATAACAGAAAACGAAAACTAATCATAATGAAATGCTGAAATCATTCAACCAAAGATCAAAAAACACAGAAAAAAGTTCGGTAATTTATAACTTTCTGCAGTACTGATAGGTTTATGTTCACTGCTCACCCGCACCAGTGATTTTCTGATGTCCTAGTCCTCAACTATAATATTGATAGGTTAAAAATTATATTTAATCTGCATGATTTAGTTAACTTCAAAAAATAAAGTTAATGATAGTTTTAAACATACAAATCGCTTTTAAACCATTATGGCGGTGGGAATCAAAATTCTGATTTTTTTTATAAAAAACAAATGTATAAAAGTAGAAATTAGCGTTAACAATATTTTCATGAATAACTTGGTGAGAAAATAATGGACACGGTTATTGTTTAAAAGAGAAAAAATATCCAAAGCGATTTATAGTAATAGCACCTATTTTGTATAAGCACAATTAGCCCAAAAGAAGCTGCTATATTTTCGTTGAAATTATTGCACAAATTCAAACTTTACTGAACAGGCTCTGAAATGAAACAGAAATGGAATCATATTTTTACCAAGACACAAACTGCCGTTATGAATAGCAAGCTATAGACATTAAAAAATGCGTCGGTTTTCCTACACTTTTTATGTTTCGTATAAAATTCATTGGATCACTCGCAGTGATTATAGCAACCCAGCTATGAATACACAAGAGAAAACAATTTTCCTTGAAATTTTGGAGAACAATTATTAGACTAAAATAGTAATTCACATGCAGCAGATACAGAATCTGAGCAAAGTTTTATGTGCAAAGCAAAAAAAGTTTCATTCATTTTGTCCAAAAATTGCAAAACATATATATAATAGTTTTCAATTTCGCATTAATAGGTTGTGAAATATAATAATTAGATTATAACTAACTAAATATCAAATCAAAAAGAATTTTTTAAAGCAAAAAGCAAGAATTGAAACGGTTCCCCACTAAATTTCTAAAGAAATCTGAAACAAGTTCCATCGTATTAGTACGTTTTCATCTTGCATCCACAGCACAACATATGTATGTGTTTTTTTTACGTTGGACTATTATTAGCCGATATCAATCAAAGCAGCACGACTTGTAACACGCATCATTTGTTTGTTCAGCGAGCGGTTTCAAACTATTTAACTCACCATATCAAGCGTTAAGAACGAAAACTTTTAAAAACATCAAACAAACAAACCACAAACCGAACCGAGACTCGTTTGTCCGATAAAACATGTTCGGTTCGGTACAATAAAATCCCATCAAACTATATTTCATGACGAAAATACAATTTAAAAAAATATCTCATATGTATTAGCTATGTGGTCGTAAAACGATGATGAATTAAGCAGATGTAACTGAACGAAGTATATGCTACATATGC
>JASANE010014265.1:0-46097 GCA_030248225.1 Trileptium ribeirensis
GCTGTTCCGAGGCCAACCCAGCCCAGCCGATAGAAACCTCAGAGCCCAAACTAAAGCTCATCCTAAAAACTCTCTAACAAATTAAGCCACAAGCAAATCTTGGCGACACACCTCTCGGCGGAGCACTTTTACTCCTTATTTCCTGAGTCGAGATAGGAGTAAAAATTTAATGAAGCCGACGAGGGTTACAAAAATTTTTTTCCTGCAATAATACTTAAAACGCAAAACGTACCACTTTTGTCATATTTTTGATCTCGAACATTACTCACGATTTAGATATATCGCCATATTTATACATTTAAGGAAAGTAGTCACAAGCCCTTACAAATAGGTGCGAAAAATGAATAAGCTTATGTGTTTGCAAAAATTCCTTCCTGGAATTTCGCCTTTTATCTTTTATAAGGAGGGGCTCAACTTAAAAATAGAATTGTAATATTTATCAATGTTATCGGGAAAAATTTCAAAGTCGTTGATCTCAGATCACGTTGAACTTTTAAATTTGCCGCGATTTCAAAATTTTGGATAAATTTCGTTTAAATTTTGACGGAGCACGATGTTTCGGTGTTTCAGTAACTTTGAGGTTTGAACAATGTGACCGGGAACTTCATCAAAATAGGCCTTGCCACCTAAAATTCCAATCGCTTATAAATCAAAAGTCCATGTCAAAGTTTGATTATTTTTCGTCTGAGCTATTAAGCCTGGAAAAGCCGTGGCTTATTCAAAATATAATAAACTTAAAACCACAACAGAACAAAAGCCCCCAGGTGTTTACACAAATTTACACCGTACTTGCAAGGTGGAATTGGTTTTTATTACCATTGTATTTTGCGTATTGCGCGATACAATTTTGTTTCTTTTGTTTTTGAGTATTGTTTACGGGCAGCTGTGCAGATCGGAGTCTTGAAACCCCGATGGCTGTTGCTAAATGCAATATTAAATTTAGTCAGTATTGGTAAATTTAATCAATGGCAACATTTTCTGTACAAATTTAGCAACATGGCGACGCTCGCTGTCAGTTCTGTCGGGTCTTGACCCACGGATTCAGTTTGGATAGGATCGAAAATACAGATCAACCCTAGTCTTTGTGCAAATTTTCAGAGAGAAAGTTGGAGCACAACTTTAGAAATTCAAGATTTTCCTAGGTTTTTTGTTTTGGGAAAATGTTTGGAGCTAAGAACCTCAGTCGAAGCCGAGCAACTCCAAGTCATTGGGCATAACTGTGGTTAAATTTTAGGGGAAGTTTCCCGTGGTTGATGACCGCGGATTCCGCTACGAATCTTTATTAATAATTATAAAAATTGGAAAAAAACTAACCAAAACTACAACAAACCAGGCATATACCTAGCATCAAGTTTGAGAAATTTTGCGAATTGAAATTTATTCGCTTTAGGGTGATGTCGATGGTTACGACGCACCGTACTCTTAAAATTTATACTGTGCTGTCTTAACTCGAACTCGTATAAAACTCGGTTTACTCACTATGACCCGAAAAACTATACATTTGTATGATACATCAATTTACGTAAAGGCAAACTAAGGGGTATTAGACTCCGCGCGCAACAACTCCCTAGCCGACTAACATGAATTCCCCGTTGTCGTAGCGGTGATGAGCGGCACGTTCAAAATAGTCAAAATATCGCAGCTTCCAACTTGATAGAGTTTGGACACAACACTGAGAATGAGCTGAAGAGTATAAGTATCTACCGGTTAAGCTCGGAGAATCGCTAGGCAGTTATATCCGCTCTGTGACCTCAGCCGTAGTGTCCAACATTTTCCAGCTAACACAAAAAGTATTGTTATAGTGACAACTTGCACATACGAATGACTCATTTCTGATCCGTACATATTGTTTCAGGCGCCACTTAGTGCGTGTTATTTTGTGAAAATTGGGCATAAAAAATTGTTCACCAGTGTACTATATACAAATTTTTATGCCCAACTTCACAAAACAATAATTTTCTTCACACTACACGCACTAAGTGGCGACCAGTGTGGAAACAATATGTACGGATCGTCAAAATGAGTATTTGGTTCGTTCTATGTGCAAGTTGTTAAGCTATGACGATACTTATTTTTTGTGTTCACTCGAAAATGTTGGACACTACGGCTGAGGTCGCGAGCGGACCACTGCCTAAGCAATGAACTGCTCTGGCGCAATCAACAATTTCTACCAACTTAACCGGGTTTAAATACTTATACTACTTAAGTGATTCTCAGTGTTTTGTATGTCCGAACTCTATCGTTGGAAGTGCGATCATTTGACTATTTTGAACGTGCCGCTCATCACCGCTACGAAGCGACGGGACTAGTGTAGTTTAGGTCGCTTAGGAGGGTGCCCTTGGCGGTATACTACGCGGAGTCTATCCCTTAGTTGCTTTACGTAAAGTGAGTGTATCATACAAATGTATAGTTTCGGGTCATAGTGCTAGTGGTAGAAGTTCGTTATATACGGCTAGAGTTCAGCACACAGTATAAATTTAAGAGTGCCGGTGGCTCGTAAGCCATCGACATCACCCTAAAGCGAATAAATTTCAATACCGCCAATGTCAAACTAATGCTAGGTATATGCCTGGTTTGTTGTAGTTTTAGTTTAATTTTTCCAATTTATAATTATTAATAAAGATTCGTAGCACGGAATCCGCCGGTCATTGCAACCACGGGAACTTTCCTTATAAAATTTAACCACAGTTACAATCCCAATGACTTGGTTCCTCGGCTTCGACTGAGGTTCTTAGCTCAACGTTTCCCAACGGAGGAAGAAAACCTAAAATCTTGAATTTCTAAAGTTGTGCTAGACTTTCTCTCTGAAAATTTGCACAAAGACTAGGGTTGATCTGTATTTTCGATCGGGTCACCGATCCTATCCAAACTGAATCCGTGGGGTCAAGACCCGACAGACTTGACAGCGAGCGTCGCCATGTTGCTAAATTTGTACACAAAAATGTTGCCATTTGCAATTAAATTTACCAATACTGGTAAATTTAATATTGCATTTGTAGCAACAGCCATCGGACCTTCGAGACTCCGATACTGCCGCACTGCACTGACGATACTCAAAAACAAAAGAGAAACGAAAGATACTATAGCCGCGAATCTAAAACTGAAGGTAAAATACAATGGTAAAACTAAAACTATCCACCTTGCAATTACGGTGTAAATTTGTGTAAACACCTGAGCGGCTTTTGTTCTGTTGTGGTTTAAGTTTATTATAACTTTTGAATAAGCCACGGCTTTTCCAGGCTTAATAGCTCAGACAAAAATAATCAAACTTTGACATGGACTTTTGATTTATAAGCGATTGAAATTTTAGGTGGGGCAAGCCTATTTTGGGTCAATGAACCCGGTCACATTGTTTCAACCTCAAAGTCTTACTTGAAACACCGAACATGCAGGTACTGCTCCGTAAAAGTTAAACAAAATTCCTGGAATTTTGAAATATCGCAAATTTAAGTTCAAGATGGGGACGTCCCAATCTGAGTCAACGGGCTTATGGACCCGATAAGGCATTGATAAATATTACAATTCTATTTTAAGTTGAGTTCCTACTTATAAAACAGTAAAATTTCAGCAAAATTCCAGAAGGAGAAATTTTGCAACACATAAGCTTATTCATTTTCCGCACCTATTTGTAAGGGCTTGTGACTACTTTCCTTAAATGTATAAATATAGCAATATACATGCCTAAAATCGTGAGTAATGTTCGAGATCGAAAATATGACAAAAGGTGGTACGTTTTGCGTTTTAAGTATTATTGCAGGGAAAATTTTTGTAACCTCAGTCGGCTTAGATTCAATTTTTACTCCTATCTCAACTCAGGAAATCAGGTAAAATTATTGTTCGCGAGTGTCGCCATTTGTTTGTGGCTTAATTTGTGACTGGAACGAGGGGTTTCAGAATGACTTTAGTTTGACTACTTAAATTTTTCTATGACTGGGCTGGGTTCAGGCCTCTACGACGGACAGACAACGAGTGCCAGCACGGAGCAGAACAAAACCATTCAACAGTCACTGGAATAAGACTGTAAACCGAGTCTCTGTCGCTTCTGACAAAGGTCAAACCATAATTCTTTGGAATTCAACCCATAGTTTCGTACTACGACTACCTGCTCAGTCCATGCATGCTATCACAAACGCGAAAAGCAAAAACCAGAAAACGAGAGAAAACACTGACATAAAATCATAACACTAGTAAACGATAGAGAGTCGGTCAGTATGTATAATTGATTGGTCTCTTCGCTGCAGAAGTCAAACTGAACTGCTAATCTTTGTCGGGAGGTATAACCCTGAGTTTTCGGGCTCGGGCCAATCGGAGACAACCCAGACTGAAGTTACGGTCTTTGCTTAAATTGACAAATGAAATTTTGATTTGGGATGGCTACCGTAAACCGGTAGCCGTCCCAGTTCAAAGGACATTCCTTTGGAGGTTAAAATGATTGATTGGGTCGTTAAGGTAAAATTAATGTCTAGGGATGCCAAATTTTGACAAACCTTCCAGGGTACCAGACCTTAGTCAGCAAAACCGTCTGTTTTCGAGGCGATTTGCCGTAGTTTCGCAGACAGGTAAATCCCTAACAGTCCACGTGCCCATTCCTTCCTTATCTTGCTAATTTCCGATCCAATTTAATCCCAATTTATGGGTTTTTAATTATTATTTAATAATTTTAATATTAATTTAATACTTATTCAATTAACATATTAATGTAACTTACCATATTAAGTGTGGTAATTCTATTACTTTATTACGAATCCCCGTCCAGACAAATATATTAGTAACCCTACGCTTGTGTATTTAATTACATTACTTTATTATTTAATATAAACAATTTCCTTTAGTAAATTTGTAATTATGTTATATACTCATATTTACTGAATATATAAATATAAATTTACTATTACTTTAATATTAACGAATAAATACAAACACCAGACAAACAAGGTAAACATACTATGTAATATTAATATTGCACTTATTACTTAACTAGCTTTATTTACTTAATAAATATATTAATAATATTCCAATATTAAAATTATTTGTATTTATTATACTACTAAACAATAAACACTATAAAAATATATATATATTATGCACTTATATAGGGGGTGGTCAAACGAGACCTCGAAAAACAAACAAAACCGGGAGCGTGGTAGAAAATAGTGTACCACTCCCTTAAATGGCTCCGGGGCACAAAGGACCTCGTATTCGGACTCGCTTCATCTAACCGAGCAATTTGATATCCAATGTCCCAAGACTTCGACTAAAAAGAGACACACAGGCCTTAAGCGAGGACATCTGAGTTTACGATAAGATCGAAGGTTTTATAGGGTTCAAGCAGTTTAGGTTATCTTTTTGTAGGCGGAGAAGTATATTTTTGAGTCGGGTTTGACAAAGGGAGTAGAACGATGGGTGACAAGCACATGCGAAAATTGTCCATTTTCATGGGGTTACTGTACCCAAGGTGGGTGCAGCGAGCTCGTAGCGGTCTCAAATAAACCGTAATGTCCAGGGAACCCAAATGTGATATTTATATACTTATATAATAATGATTAAAATAACTGATTGACTTTAATTTAATTATGTAACCTATTTTCGAGGATATTCCAAATCATTCCCTTACTAGTGAAGCTCGCTTGCGAGTCAGAATTCGAGTGGTGAGAACAATCCCCCGAAGCAGAAGTGTGAAAAATATTTGCCACACAATATTTTTGACACTCGCAATGAGCTTGTTGGCCCATAAAACCCCATATCCGACACTAAAACCAATAATAAACACATATTCAGGTGCTTTTCCCACGACTTCTCACCAAAAATTGCGAAAACGTCATTTTTTATGCCAAGAATGAACCAGAAGTGTAAAAAATATTTGCCCAAAAATATTTTTAACACTTGCAATGAGTTTATCTGCCCAGAAAACCCCATATAAGACGCTAAAAGCAACAAAACACACATTTAGGTGCATTTCCCACGCTTTTCACCAAATATGAAATTTGGCGCCAACTATAAGCTTACAGACTCCAGATTGGGAAGCAGTTGAAAAACTTGTTATATATCATTGGAAAGCCCTGCTACATGGAATAGACCTATTAGTTTGCGGATACCTCCTGTACTTATTGAGAAAAGTAGCAAAAACTGGAGGGGATGCCCGAAAAATGGGTCAAAATGACGTCATTTTGCCCCATAACTTTTCTCACGGCAAAAAATTCAAAAATCTGGCTCTGTCACTACACCTAAATCGAGCATTGCGGTTCGAATGAGCTATAGTGCATCAAAATCCGCTCAACCGTTATCGAGATCCAGGTGCGACACACACACAGACAGGACGTCCTCAACCCCCCTCCAGAGCCAAAATTGAAAATTCTCGTTCCACTCGCTCGCTTGGCTTCGCTCGCGAGTGAAATGAGCTTGCTTCGCTCGCGAGTGAAATGAGCTTGCTTCGCTCGCGAGTGAAATGAGCTTGCTTCGCTCGCTCATTCCACTCGAATTCAATAAGTCCTCGGATTCGCACGATACCGGTCTCATTAGAAAGACCGAAAAACTTCGTACCAGAAAACCTCGCCAACATTTTTTCAACCGTTCCGGAGTTGCGGGCCGGAATGGGGAAGACCCTCATTTCGGAGTATTCGGAAGTACCATTTTAAAACTTCTCTTATTAACTAACTTAGCCAATAAATACTAGTCGGTAGTGAACAACATTTGTGAGCGGAGCTTGGGCTGTGGCATTACGAATGTGCTCAATGTTATGTTCTTCAAATAACTACATTGCACAGGGCATAGGGCTTTATCATTGGTAAAAATATTATATTTGAATTCTTCGATCCAAAAAACCCTATAATGGTTTGATCGAAACGATTCTATTTCAATAAATAACACAAATATTGCAAAATTCTCTATTTTAGCTGCATAAGCTTAACTAATTAGCTAATTACTAAGTAACCACTCAAAATTTTTTAATTCCAAATATCAGGTGCACACTCTGACATGATAGGCTTTCAAACAAAAAAAGTTTTTTTAAAATCGGTTCAGTGGTTCTTGAGATCCATGAAAGACGAACGGACATCGACTTTTTTGCTCCCAGACAGAAAATAAAAACGCTTCGCTCGGCTTCGCCTCGCTCCGCTCAATGAACACTAGCAGCTGATAGTTTATCTAACTCTCAAATTTACCGAGTGTTTTATAAAGCACAACACTGGTAAAGTTGATAAAACAAATTTTACAAATTTCTAGGAATTTGACTCAATTGCTGTTAGCTTCGGCGGACAGCCGCTTTTTTGGAGGTCATTGCAGGTGAAAGCCACTGAGAGGGGTTTCCTCTGACAACCAAACTTTCTTAATAAAAAGTGGCTGAATTTTCTTAATCCTATCGTGCAGGGTCATACCATTTTCCTTTCAACTTTGGTTAATTCTGAATCATAATTTGCGAGTGGGCGATGGTAAGGTACCCCAAAATACCTCAACAAACCCAGCCGACTGACTAGGTATATATGACAAACATAGCATAGATAAAATCATCAATATAAATTATAATTCTTGCCTTTGCCATAAATAATTACGAATACAATTTAGAATCGCTGCAAACACAATCAATAAATAATGGACAAGGGGAGGTGGCTCGGGAACAGTAAGGTACAGCCACGTACCTCACTCAACCCGATCCACCAATAAAAGATTACCAATACGCAGATGTAACAAAGATCATTTGAGTTTCACATGGCTGTTAAATTTTAAAGGGGAAATTATTTGACTTTTTACTTGGGTGGGAATATTAAGTAGAAGTTCGAATGCCGTTTCGTTAGGGGTTCATGTCCTTTTCGCAGGGCGTCTGATCCGGACGCTCAACTTGGCTCGCATCAAGGGTTAGGGATTAACTATGGATGGCTTCACAACCCGTCATCGGACTGCGATTCTTTCGGGGTTTTCCAGCTACAACAGAGTACCGGTTAGGTACACTGCCAAAATGGTTTAGCTTGCTGGTATCATTCGCGCCAGATCGTCGTGTTGTGGTGGCATAGCGAGATAGCTGATAGTGTCTTTTTCTTGACCAGGAGTTTTGTGAAATGTTAAACTATTTTTACCACCGTTGTAAAGGGCAGGTTTGCTATGAAACTCATTGAAAAATGGGCTCACTGGAGTCATGAGCCCTTCAAAACTTTGAGACCCTGCGTACTTGTGGAGACACCACGCACACTAGGCCCCTGAGAGCCAATGTCTATATGCTCTAAAGTGCCAAAGGTCTAAATATAATACAATTAATAAAATTAATAACAATTGTAAATTAAGGTGCAATCTGAAAACAAAGTTTTCTTGGTTCTTATATATATATGCCGATTTTCTCGACCAGCGGTGTACGGCATTTCACTTGTGATCGCTGGCTATATAAAATTGTGGTTTATCATTAAATATAAATTTTATAAGTGTTGGTTGGTTAAGTTTTAGGTAAAATTTGTACACTCTGACTTGGTTTTCTCTAATTTTAATCGCAAAAATTGCTGAACACAGTGTCATACTTTTGACAATGAGGCCTTCTCCAGACCTTCTTTTAACAGGAGGCTAATTGGACTTTTTAAGTTGGATTTTGATTAAATATTCTGAGATTATTAGGGGTGTTAAGACAGCATCAGCTCGGCTCGATCGTTTGAAGAAAGTGGTGTGGTATAGCTGTGTACAACTAGACGTGAACGTCCATGCAAGTCACTGGTATATCACAGTTCAGCTCAGACAAGATTCACAGTGACTTGTCCTCTGCTTCCTAGAAAAGTGGTCAAAGCTTATTGCATTAAGTTTACCACGCTTACTGATAAGGATACTTCAGCTTACTTCAAGCGTCCATAAGCTTAAAATTTTAAGAAATTTTGAGGGATTTGGGGCTCTCAAAGTTAATCCCTTGTTGGATTATCTTTCTATAGGAGCTTGTTTGAGGCTCTATTTAAGCAGTGTTATTATTAATAGTTAAGCGGAATGGACCCCTTTTGAATTGGTATGGTAGCTTGATTTGGTGAGGAAGGTTTCTCACTGCGGGGTTTTTCTTTATGTGAAGTTGGGATTTTGGGAAGCGTCCGAGCTTCTTTTTCTGGGGTTAATACAGGGTTCCGTGGAGGACCCGTGCAAAAATACCAGCAATTTGGATTTATCCTTGCGAACACGTACTAGATGATCGTGGTGCGAGTAAACATTCTATCAATTTGAGATGATAAAGCTTAAAAATTTTGCTAGTGTTGTTAGTGGACGCAATAGTGCGTTTTGGGAGCTGTGGGCAGAAAAATACTTTCAGAAAGGGTATGCCGTATTAAGCATTCCTATGCGTCTTGTGGGTGTCGTAGGATTTTTGGTCATAACCCAAGTCTGAATGTACGTGCGTGTATACGTAAGAATAATGCAGATGGTTAGATACATATACAGTACAAGGATATGGTATACGGCAATTTACAAACAATATATACATATAATATAGGGAACAATATTAATACAATACAATGAATAAGATCACTACAAGAATAGCTTTACATGGATGGTGTTGCTCTTTAGATATGATAATTTGAACTTAGTTGAGCTAGTTACTTAATTTGAATTGTCAAATCGCTAATAAACTGTTTTAGCTGCTTATAAAATTCATCTTTATTATCGGTTTTCTCGGATAATTTGATTCAGTTCTAAAGTAGTTCCAAATTTCTGGCATTTAAAGTATTGCTGGAAATGAAGGTAAGTTTAGTTTTCGTTACATGTGGGAGTGGGTATGTTAAATGTCGGCGTGTGCATTCTGAAATTTGACTGGCCAGACAGCCATATCGTGTTCAATGTTCAACAGGGTGGCCAGTGAAGAAATAACCGCCACAGCAGTCTGCTATTAGATAATCGATGGTGCACATGTAACGTCTTAATCGTCGTAGAACGTAGCGAGCGAAATCCAATAGTTATGTTGTCAGAGGTTTCTTCAGCAGGGCAGACAGATATCCACCCACGATGACGTCAGGTTTAGTATACAGGGGATTATGGTTACATTATATGTGGTAAGATCGGAAGAAGGAGTTAAGTATCCGTCTCGTCCAAAAATTGTTGTTTATTTCGACGGGCTAAGGATTCCACATCTCAAGCTCCCAGTTTGAGATCTTCATTATCTCGTTGCGCCTGATCCTCCTTGAAAAGGTAAGCGACGAGTAGTTGATATCCTTGTTTCGTAGAACTATAATCGATAGAGCATTGTTGAATTGTTTCCAGTGGTGCCATGTTCGACAATCTTGACCATCAAGTGCTTTTGGAAAGAAACGTTTCCAATATCGTAATCAGTGGAGCAGTACGGCGCTTGAATCGGGTTTTCAGTTAATCTGTTGACATCAGCGCATCGTTTTAGTCTTCTGAGGTAGTTCATCTAGAATCTAACGTATTTCGTCATTACTGACAGTTCTTCCGGGTAAACTTTGGGCAGGAGGTCGAGGTTTGACGGGATTTTCTTTGTTAAACGACATGCTAAGTCCAAAGCTTTCAGGGCGTAGTTGTCTTCGTCCCCACGGGTAATTCGGAATTCTTTCGGAGTGATGTCGTATAGTTTGTTCGACTCCGGGTTGGTACATTAACTCCAAGTAGGGCGAATGTAGTTGGTGGCGTTCTGGTGGTGAGGTAGAATTGAGATATTCAGGCGTTGGGGTAGCCGGATTCAGTTTTGGCTATTACGGTCGTCACTAGGTCGACTTGTTCGTCTACGCAAGGCTTCTGTGCTGGAATTGTATCTGTCGATTGAAAACGACGGTCACGAGCATGCCTATGTGGCGATTGTCTCAGTTCACGACAATTTGTTTCGATGTCTTTGTTTAGCTTCGCCTCGTCTATCCCCGGGTGTTGGGCTGGCCTGTCCACAGCCCTCCGAAAAGTGGGGGGGGGGGAAACTTCGGGGGCCCCATGTTCATTCTCAGGGAAAATTTCAAAGGGGGGATAAATTTTGCTTAAAAATACAAAATATTTCCATATTTTCATGCATTTTTACTACTGTGAACGTACATTCAAGCTAAAGAACAATATTTTAGAATTATAAATAGTGGTAATTAATGTTTAAAAAACAATTTGCAAACACACATAAATTTTCAAATTTTCAGACCCGATTGGGGGGACGGACATGGGGGAAAATCTCACGAACATGGGGGGATTTGGAAAGTGGTGGGGGTCCTTCCCCTCACTGTGGACAGGCCAGTTGGGTGTGTCCGATCTACGCTATCTCTCCACGATACAGTCGGTCTACGCAAGTGATACGTGTTTGTTCTCATTCTCGGGGTAACTGACGGTCCAGATCTGGTACAAGTAGCGTTAGCTGTGTTTTGCGTATGTGTAGGTGCGGTTGTAATAGCGGTCGCATGCTTAGTGCTAGCTAAATTGCATGTGATCGCGTGTGAGCTACGTTGCGGTGTCAGATATTCCCTGCGCAGGGAAATGTGTTGCGCTGACGGGGATGGGGTATGCTTTTTGTCTCTGAGTGCTCGCGCAAACCTTTGTCTAATTCTACTTACGTCTGGTTCGGATTGGTCAGACACCTCTCGATTACTATGGGCTGTTGTGGAGGTCGGCGGGCGACGACGGACTCTAGTAATTGTCTCCTCCAAAAGTGGTTGAACCTGTTCATACAGAGGATGTGCTGTAATTGGTACAAGTGGGGTACCTCCAGTAAAGCGTTCCAACAGTTCGGTTGCAATTTCCAAAAGCTTGTTTCGGTTCCTTCTTGTGCTCTGCGTTGTCGTTCCTCTTCTTGCGCTAGAAAGTCCCTCACGACTTTTCGACCTACTCTTTCTACGGTGTGTCTTCCTAAAATTGCTGTTTGCGGAATAGGGGTATCCTCTTTAAGAGTTGGCTTAGATTGTGTAAGTGGTTTCGTTGGTGATTCGGGTTGTGTGGTACGGGATCGAAGGTAATAAGGTCCAACATAATCATCTCGAAATAATGGGAAGGTGGTAAAGGTCGCACAGAGGATAAGTCCTCTGGTGGGCGAAGTCGACAAAATGTACCGATTTGAGTCTGTGGTACGCTGGTTTCAGAATCCGCAGAAGTATCACGGGAATAGATCTGATATAGGGAATCATCAGGAGATGGTGCACAATAACGGCGGAAACTATTCGAGTATTGTTCGATTCGCGTGGGACTAGTCCCAATCGGGCAGTTGCTTGGGATAGAATGGAGACGTCGGCTCCAGTGTCGATAATGGTAGACAGAGATCCCTAAGATGGTGGAATTGATAATCTGCGCTTTCAGCTTTATTCAGCGGCATCATAGTGTGGGTTTCGTCGGTATACGAAGTTATAAATGCTTCTTGTGAAGACATCGTCCAGCGGGCGGTCTGTGTCAAGTCAATGTGGCGGCTGACTAAGCGGTTTCTACTAGGAAATCATCTGGGTAAGTAACAAACATAATGAGGCAGTATTTTACACTTATAAATACCATATCCTAACACTATTTATACCTATGGCAATAATTATTACGTATGCATCAGTAAGTAACCCGAATTCCGGTTCCGGCGAAAATCGTGTTCCAGTTGCGGTTCCGGCAAAGGGCAAAAATGTATCGGAACCGGAATTCCAGTTTAAAAATTTTGTTTCCGAAAATTTCCACATTTTTGCTTATCTGTGGTCCAAACATATGTAATATATTTTTTACAATGATCAAGTTCCAATACAACCAAGCAAAAGAAAAGTTTAACTCAGCAATTTGCCGTGTGAAACGTAAGTAGGGCGCATAATTTCAGTAATCACATTCAGTTTGACGCAGTATACACAATGGTGTATAGTGGCATTTTTTGCTCTGGGTGTCCTGAAACCGACATATTGGTCGATAAATAAACATTATTAGCTTCCTCAGTCTCTTTAAAGTTTCAGAAACGTATATAATAATGCCATCGCAGTACATTAAGTTTAATATAAAAGTTATTTTTAATACATTTTAAATCTACTTTCCCTTCATTCCTTCCTTCATGTGTTTTACTGTCTCGAAGACCAGGTTCCGGATCCGGTTTAAATGGACGGTTCCGGCTATTCCCTGCTTATATTGTAAGAAGTTACAGGAATTCCGGTTATTTCGCACTCTGCAGGAATTCTACTGGCCCAAACTATGAACCCACGTCGACAGTGACGAAGATCCCTACAATTCCTAAGGCTGAGCCCACATAACCAGCCTAATACCCACCCAGCCACGAAATATGACAATGACATAAAAAATATTATCAAACTTCGCAACCACGTAGCTCAATAATCTTCAACATGATCAAAATTTTTATATTATATACAACATATTCCACATGATCAAAAATATATATAAAAATAAAACACAAACGCGTATTAACAGAACGAAACGGAATGCATATATGTCTGACTGATATTGTTATATTTGTAACCGATTGGTAATATTAAAACAATTAAGCTAATACAGTAAACGTAGTCAAAACCGATGCCCGCAACTTCGGCTCAACTACTACGCATGTCTGTTAAACTAAAACGAAAAACTTAAGCATAGGTTAGCTACACCATAAAACTAGATCAAATTTATGCAAATCAGTTTAGAAAAGAAAACAAAATTTATAAATTTCAGATTTTAAGAAGACTTGAAAGTAGGAACCCATATAATAACTTATTTTGTGAAATAAGGAATTTAAACTAGTTTTGAGGAATTATTAGCCTTGGAGCCCTGGAAGCCTACTAGACCCCAATATAAACAATAGACACAAAACAATCACACCATTTGGTTCAAGTTTGTGTGGAAAATCCATTTTTATCAACTCCTACTAAAACCTATCAAAATTGTATTGATTAACAATTTACCCTATTAATATGAGTATCAGCAGCGCTTGGCAGATGAATATTATTACTAAATTAATTTTCAAGACACTTCATTTCGTAGACATTGGGGGTTAGCCATGAGAGCGGCTAGTGATTTAAAAGTTCTTAATTTGCCTTATTTTGCTCCATATCATCTATTTTTGCCTAGTTTCCCCAATTTTTAATAAATGTTTCTCAATGCTCGTCAAATTTGTGCCTATTTTCCTAATTTTCTTGTATTTTCTCCATTTTTGGCTAAATTTAACACTGTGGGACAAACTAGAGATAAAGTACACTCAAGTTGTCTTAAATGCCCCATTACAGATTGACGTGTAATGTTTGCACGTCGGAGATGCCGTCGAATTGGGTCGGGGTTCACGGCGTGCTATATGCGTTCTAGGATTACCCGTCTTATATAATATCTTAGTAATAATTAATATTTTACACATTAATAATATTTCACTTAAGCGTTTTGTTTTGATTTTGGAAGAGTCTAGATTGTTAGACGTATATAAAAGATTAAAAGCAATAAAATAATGGACGAAATTTCGACCTTCCCCCCAATTTGGCAGAAGTTTTCCTATTGTCTGCCCCTCCGCCTGAAGTGACCACTGGTTTACTGTAACCGGTAAATTCCAAAGTTTTCAAACTTTTCCGATTGATCATCGGAATCAAACGAGAAAATGAAGGCGACGAGAGATCGACTGGGACTGGAGCGTGACAAAAGTCCTACGTTAAAGCGTAGGCGATAATTTTGAGGTCGGATGTGACGTCCGACGACATCGAATCAGTCTGACTTCGACACCACGGAGTGCGGTAGACTCTACTGACCGGCTCCGTGGCCATAGCTAGTGTGTATTTTTCGGCAATGTTTCGTGGATTTCGTTCGGAGTTTCGATAGAACGACGGATGGCCACGAGTCAACGTGACGTCCCGTGCCACGTGAAGGGGTGGTACGAACTAGCGCTGCCCGCTGGGACCAAACGCGTAAGTATGTGTGTGGGAAGTTAGGACAACTTGAAGCTGGTTTATTTTCTACAAAGTTAGACGTGCAACTACTTGCAAACGTTATCCATACTGTTGGAGTATGATAGTAGCAACTAGGTAACCCTGCGAGTTGATTTTTCGTAAGCCGCAGGGCACGCCCTTAGTTCTAGAACAGCTACTCCAACTGTTTCCCTGAAATTACCAAAATTTCGGTCGAAGATTCGTCCGTGCGAAATCAACGTAACGAAATGAAGGTCGAAGGCGTTTGGTTGCCCGTGATCATAGGTAGAACATAAAATGAAATATTTGTATGTTACAGGTCCAACTTTTAAGCCTATTGAGCTGAGTCAGGGTTTCAGAGAATTTTTCCTTGAGCTGGTCACGGTTATAAATTTGTTGGAAAACTAATCTTGGGTCAGGAAATTTGGTACAGGAATCATTGAGGTATTGAAGGACGTGTAAAATTTGTTAGCTTTTAGTTGAGCGTTCGGCGACCGGACAGCGACCGAGATTGAACAGATTTTGTACTTTGGTAAGGGCATAGCCCTTCACGGGCCCCGTTTGGCCCTGGATGGATAAATTAAATTTGTTTGTAAGTAAGCTAAGAAAATTTAGGTATCAAGGCCCGGCGTTTGAGCCGAGGCGTGGCCCTAAGCGGGGCAAAAAAACGTGGAAAATTTTAGTACTGACTGAGCCTAAACAACTCGCTTTGGGGCTTAACTTAGGTGCTTTGAAACTGGGTGTTTTCCAATGTATTTATCGGATTTGCTTTGCCGCTTTCATGTGTATGATAAGCGATGCCTAACATAATTGATCTCATACATATTATCCTTTGTATTTGTTCGTGTTCATTATGTTTGGATTTCGACTAATAGGAGAAAATATCATTGTCCCTAAGTCCGAATTACCTTAAACCAATTAACTGACCATGATACCCACCAGAGAAATAGTTTACTATCCCCAGGCCTCACAAAATATACTGGGTTCATGCAGTAATTTATATCTATATGGGAAATTCGTGGATTTACCTGGAATCGCGTTTGAATGTCACGTTCTCAAAATACACTCAAGGTCCGTACCTGACCCTTTATCTCTGGTTAAGTTAACCTCACAATATATCGTTGCCCCTAGGACGACACTTAATTTTACTATTACTTTAGTCGCTTCATTCCTTTTGGGACCATGGCAGCATTTGGATGTTAGAATGCATTTTTTTCCACAAATCCATTAAGGACCTAGCGACAAGTTACTAAAATTACCTGTATATATACTTTGTTGCATCAAACTTCAATCCTAAACGTTGGTTCGGTTCATGTGATTTGTTATTGTATTGAGTTTTGCCAGGCTGTGCATCTAACATAACGTCAACTTTCACTAGGGCTATTCCAACTCACAGGAATCACTCGTCAAGCGTAAACCCGCTCTGTTGAGCTGGAAAGGCGCTTGTTTCGTAGGACAGATACGATCGTCCCTTGCCGTGTTAACAGGCCGGTTACTAAATAATCATGGCCTGGCAAGTAATTGATAGGGAATCACACCAGTGCAGCAAATTGTGGGCAGTAAATTGGGGCTTATAATGATTCAAAATAATGACAGGAATGAGTCTAGATCAAAATTTGGGACAAAACATAATTTCTAGCACGCGCCCCTGCCTTTTGATATTGTCTCGGATCTGAAAAAAGTTTCTCCTCAGAGCCGATGAGAGCAAAACCCTCAAATTTTTGCAGAGCGACTTGATCGCTGATTGTTTGGAGTTTTATTTTATTTCGGCGTTGTGACCCGTAATGTCGTATATACATTCGGGGTTCAGATTCAGATATATACGTTTGGTTCAAGATTTGCATTCAGATTTCTCTCCTTTCATTCTCTCTCTTTGTCATCATAGGATTTTGTTATACGATGACAGAGTCGCACGCTCGTCTATCTCCTACGAGCATCCCGACGAAATATTAAAATTACTATCGTTCGAGGAAATGCGATGCAGTGGAAATTGCACTGCATTGCAATACATACAACGTACGACCAGCGACACACTGACAAGATTTACGATTGGGAATAGTAGACGTTGAAGGGGGAAAATCGAAGAGAAAGAGATCGGGTCTGAATTTCGGGCCCGACTTGCCAGTTCATCGTAGGGCACGATCGGATAGGAACTCGTAGGTAGGATACGACTCGATAGGTATATGACAAAGCTTGACCGAATTAGTCGCAACACCAAGGAAAATAGGATATTTAGTGTAGATCCGCTCCCTATCGAGGAGTCGGATAAACGCCCCCATAGACCCTTGTGCTGTCTAAGAGTAAACCTACCCAGGAACGTATGATAGAAACTTCCAGTACTTACAACTCACGTCCACACATTGATCCAAAGTAATAGAAAATTGCCCCCATCTAACTCACGCTGTTCTGGACCTATTTTGGAACTGGATTATACCGAATCAAGAGTAGGACAGAGGCACCCATGGCCTATTATCGTAGAGTAAGAACTAAACTACCCTAAAAGTTCGCTAAATTCACCAGGGACCTTGTATCGGCAGTTTTTAAGCGATTTAAATTTAGCAGGAACCTCCCCTTGCTCAAAATACCTCATTTTGGGCCAACTATTAGTATCTAAGCTTCCCTAATTCGGAGGAATACGCCTCTAGAATTTTTGGATAGCCCAATAGATGGACTATCCCTTGCAATAATTGGTTTAAGAAAACCGTCAGTCTTTGTTCAGAATGACACTGCTAAACTTACCACAAATCCCCTCCTCTTTAAACCTCGTAGTCGTATCGACTTCGAACCTTCCGGACTGCGCATCGTGAGTCAGGGGTCAGGCTCCCAGGTCTCGATCTCGATTTGTAGTCTCATAGTTGGTCTAGCTATATACCCACTTAGTTTCAGAAAATCGCTCGTATCTAGTGAGATACGTCATCACCAACATGCCCAAAAATGCCCCTACCTTATGTACACTTTTTGGAACAACTTAGGGCCCTTAGGGCCTAGTCAGTTGTAGCTGGAGGGACGCCCCTCCTAGGTTTTTAGTTAATAGGATACTCCGGCTTCGCAACGAATTCATTGGATTTGGCTCCTGTAGAGGGAGCGTCAGAAAACCCAACTACAAATTCGGTACAAAACAAATTGTACCTTTAGGAGATATAGAGATACTGCCTTCTCCTTAACCCAACTTCACTATAAGGACATTGAGAAACGCTCCGAGCATTAAATTTAGCACCAACCCCAGTTTGGCAACACTTCCGGGCTAGCAAAAAGTGATGCTGACGATGTGAAAGCCTCACGTCCACAGTTATATCCCCCCTCCATCTCCAACAATTAAGCCTCTCACAAAATAGTTGCGTTAGGTACACCGATGGTCTTATAGGGCCTGATCAGCCATTTCTGATTTAAGCTCCAGCCAATTTAAGCGCCCAGGGTCCCATTGGGTCTGGATATCTCCGGAGTATACTACCTTGGGGATATCCACAAGCCATTCAAAAAAGGTCGCACTTTAATGTTCAGTGATTGTAGTTTCATTTGCAATTTGGTGCTTAATGGATAGGAACGCGACTTCCTTAGAGATAGGTCGGATAATTGACTGTTAGACTCCGCACCACACAAAAATAAGAGGTCACGCATTGAGAAAATGTTACACCCTCTCCCAACCTATAGCTCTCATTTAGTAGTGAGGCTAGGTAGGTCATGAGCTCAATCTCAGCTATACGGGGATTGCGCACTGCACGCTGCGGTCTCAATCTGGAACAATTGGAACCGTATGGTTGAGTTTGGCATAAAGTAATCCAGGATAGGACCAACTATCGAGAGCTTCAGATAGACCTGGACACCGTCCACCGGCCCATTAGCCGGGAAGACGAAACGGTAAATAATATTTAAATCAGGCTAGGAACAAAAAGAAACTGTGATTATACGAACCTGTAAATTTACCCAAACCCCAACTGGCCCTCTGGCTGGCCAAGATAAAAGACGCAACGAAAGGCCAAGATCTAGGGAAAAATATCATTTCCGATAACATTTACCCCTAACTCTTAGGTAACATGAGGAACAGGAAAAAAGGGAGGCACCGGCTTTTCATCCGAGCTTTAAAAGCTCCGAACTGTCAAGGACCGAGTTTCGCTTCAAGTAAATAAACGCACTCCGATACAGGCACGCGATTGTCGCTATCATCCCTTATGTACCGTGGTACAAACCCTCAGGCCCACTTTCTTCCTTAAACCCGCGACTGAGACATGCAATATTAAATTCAGCCCGTTTCGCCTAGTACACAGACAGTGAAAAACATAGGGAAAAGTACAGGCGTACTACATCGATAGGCAAGGCACCCCCAGGTGGAAAACTCAAAAAGGGCGATCACTGTCCCCACTACCCCGAGCACCGACTCAGGGGGAAACTGCCAGCGTGGAGACCGCACAGAAAGGAAACTTACCCGGTTTGTGGTTCAGCGGATCGATCATCGCCCTGACGTGTCAAACCGGCGATCAACATGTCCCCGAGATACCCATGTGAACACAAATCCTCAAATACGTGCCTCGAATCTGAAATATCCGATTGACCACAGTTGATCCATCGACGTCGGCTGTCAGCCAATCCCGACGTACCCTGCTGTTCGCCCGACCTGATAACCCCCGAACCATCTCGCCCTTATGACCGATTACCTGTTGTAGTGCTCAGTGACTGATGTACATTTACACGTTGACGAGCAGTCATCTGCAAGATAGCCGAGTGGTTTACACATATGACTTTCCCCGAGAGACCTTACCGTCGTCGAGTAGGAACGAAACCTAGCTAGTACAGCCGAAGCATTATTGGACTTTTTGGTCCTTACCATAGGGTAGCCCAAGAAATGGGAGATCTCTTGACTCCAACTGGTCACCCTTTACTTTTAGGATACCAACCGGAGAGAACTGTAATGATTCCCCACCTTTTGACTCCGCAAATAATAAAATTCCCTCAGGATTGCCCTTTTCGTGGTATAATGGTCAACTTCTCTTTCCGGATTCATAGGTCGGGGGGCATTGCCCGATCCTCTAAAATTTAACAATATGATCTGAAAAGATCGAAAGCGGATGTGAGCACTAAGAATCAAGTTGACGACTGCAAGATGTCCGAATATTTAGAGCCTAAACTAAATATCAAATTTACTGAACTCAATATTAATTCTGCCCCCATGGTCATCCTTTTAATAGGTGCTCGTGTAGGTAAATCCTACCATTCGAGAAAGAACACGGAGGAATTCTTGTTCTTCGCGTTCGACTTTGGGATTCCGCCAGATTACCCCGGGTGAGTGTAACGGCGACGTTTACTTTAGGATTCATAGGTCGGAGACGTACTCCGACCGTTCAGAAATTGCAAAGCGATCTGCTATCGAATACGGTTGTGAGCGATCGGAATCGCTGAAAAATTACAGAGAATCCGAGTTTTAAGGGTCAGGCTAAATCTCGAATTTACAGGGTGAAATTTTAATAATATTCTATGGTTAATCTTTACATCGATACTAGTGTGACTCGCTTCTCCCATATGGAGAGCATGCGATAAAACCTTTCGCACCCGTGTGCGTGTGTAAACCAGGACTAGGGCTACTATGATCAAATGACTAAAACATACTTTTCGGCAAGAGCGAGGTCACTATCGAATCCACTCTGTGGGCAAATGGATTTCATGGGAATGAATCCTGATGTAATGGAAGGTATGGAATCTGGAATGTTGCTGTCCTTGCTGTTTTGACATTTGCATCGTTTTAAACTCGTTCTCAAGCAAATCTTAAATGTGCTCTCTAACGCACCGAATCGCTCCGTTGCAGGCTCCATAGCCCGTAGCGCGGATAGTGCCTCCAGCCACTCGCGGATAAAGGACACCGTGCACACATACGATTTGTCAAACACTGCAGCATACTAATCGTGATAAGCCTCTTATGGTAAGCTGTAAAAAATAATTCCTACACCTTTTTACTATGTAACTTCTTTATTGCCGGTTATTGGGTTTATTGTCCAATCGGGTCGGGTTGAAATTTTTCAACCTTTTTCAGTCTCTAGGCGATATTTTAACAAGTTGTCACAAGATGTCATTGTAGCATCAGCAGTGCAACAATTGCCCAAATGTTAACAATCGAACGAGCCTGTGTCTAAAACTCTAGAGAATGCAGTGTAAATTGATGACTGTTAAAAATGAAGCTGCCATTTTCCTAGAATTAGGCGTTAAGCGAATCGCCATAGGGTTTTCGGCGGTTTATATATCAATCAACAAGGCTGCAGTTGAATTAATTCAGAACATGCAAAAGCGATAGTTTCACGCAGTAAATCAGCAATGGTGGAGCTTAGCAAACCGGCGAGCTCCGTTGATTTGATGCGTCGAAGAGAGCGTACAGTTACTTTTGTGTCATCATGATTGTCATTTGAGCCGAACGTTATAACCTAACAAAACAAAAGTTGTTCCTTTCTGTAGAAACAAACTGAGAGTAATAGGCCCGTGAAAGGCTTTTGTACTTTACTGTCCTTATGTTAGTGAATTACTTACTTGGAATTGGGTTTATGGTCGATCGACTCTGAAGGCGTGGTTGCTGGAGAAACCATAGGTCGCTCTCGCGGCGCCGAACGCACCTCGCGTCCCCATCCCTCCACGGCAGCTCGGACCCCTGGCAAGTCGAAAGCTTCCACTCCCAGATGACTCAGTTACCCCCTTCCGGGCCCTCGGACCTTGCTCGAGTATGGCGCGTATATTACATTTCTACCTAGTGTTGGGAAACGGCCGGATTTAAAATCAAACAGTCGGCTGTCAACTAGCCGATAAAACTTTGGTGCGGTTCTGCCGGTGATACTTTGACTTGGCCAACAACTCTACAGCCAGTCGACAGCTCGGCGGCTGGGCACGGCCAACAGAAGCTGGCCGCCACGAAGATTATTTTATAATAAGATTTGTAGACGTTTAGTATTCGTAAATGTAATATTAACAGGACGCAGCTGTATGGCACAACTTAGTAACACCATGCCCATACAATCGCGGCTATCATTACCTCAAGGGAGGACCAAAATTTTATGGATTTAGCAATTTTACAACTTTCCTTGGTCATCCCCAAGAAGTAACGGAGCATAGCAGGGCACAGCGCACTTAATATAGTGTGGTGTGTTCAGACCTCGCCCCGATGGTTTGCACACGTGTCTAGCATTTCGTATGAGTGTTGAGGCCCCAAGAAGGCTAACACTGACAAGCAAAAATGTCATGTCGTTGTTCCTTATCTCATTCTCAGTCAGAATTTGATTGAATCGTTAGTGTAAATTAGTACGAGCATGACCGACTAAAAGTGCAATGTGATAACATCGGAACTGTTTGAAGATTGTTTGAATCTTCGCCTCTTTGGGCACGATTCGCTAAGAAAAGGTTTGATCAATGTCGTCCTCATAGGGTTCCGACGATCCCTAAGTGTTCAATGTCGGATGCGGTTTTTCACGCTGGTTGATATTGCAAATTTGGAATCGAGCTATTTTTAGGTCGGAACAATTTAGTTTAATAGATTTTATTATTAGTAGTGTTTGTAACTTTGCGAGAATCGGTATTAGATTTCCATGGAGCTTTCTCTCGCTCTCCTTTTCTTCGTTCTTATATTAATACTACAGGCGAACGGCGTACGGTAGAGCTTGGTTCTACCATCTAGACGACCTACCGTGGTGCGCTAGGTTGGCCGACGGAACAAAAAATTAACATATAAACGCTGCCTGAAACGAACACTAAACACCTAGAGGCGAGAGGTAATTTTCTTTTTGAGTTTTATTACAAAATATACAGAAACAAAGGGAGGCACGATAGGGTACACTGCAAGCGACGCAAAGACAATGACATAAATGCAACATAATAGTACAATGCATAATGAGTCAAAGCACGATAATCAGGGCACACGAATGAAGACAAGATATATCAAGGCATCAATGATGGTTGGAGAGGAGCACTAAAGTATTGGAGGGGTCAAGTTTGCTGTATCTGATTCAACTATTGAATTAGCAAAATAAGCTCTGTGAGCTCCCAGATCTGTGGTTCTGCATCCGCGTGGGGATTGGGGCTAAAAATTCTGAGAGGCCTCGCTAGTTGAAATAGGTGCTAACGCCTGCTCTAAAGGCTGTCACTTAAGGACGGGCAAAACGCATGCCAAAAGCGGCCAACGACAGCAATAACTCCGTGCAAATTATATAAAGCTAAACAAAAATAGAATGCATGAAAGTAACGGCCAAAGTAACATGTAACAACGGTATGGTATAACATATAAACATCTTATCGCCGTTCTAAGGATTTTCTATAGTAGTTTACTCGCTTCAACATTCTCTTACAGTATAAGCCAGCTGACAGTACAAATTTGACACCTAATTGATCCAAACATGCTATTCTGACAGATTCGCCATTACTCTAAGGCGCGGAATAACCTAAGAATGCTTTCTCATCAATATATGTGTCATTTTGACCCATACCATAGGCCTGAAAGGAATCGTCGCTCCAGCTGTCGCTGTCCTGAGAGAGATTGTCGCTTTATATGTTCCCTTCGTCTGCCCCTATGTCAATCTATACTAAGTTATACCAATGTCTGCAATTAAATAATTGGTAATTTTGATATTTCGTACAAAACATCTCTTTTCATTGGCAATCGTAATACTCGAGGATGTAAAACCGTACGCTGAAAGCTCATCGCGACACTTGCATGAAGCTGTGACGCGCTACGTTCATTGCTTGGGAGCCATACTCGCATCCTGAAAGTTCTTAGGGGCTGCGAAGTTCAGGTGAATGCGGTTGCCACTCTTTTCCCCCGTTTTTCCAAATTTCGTTGGAACTTCAAGTATCCCCAAGAAAAATGAATTGTGCCTATTGCTTTACGATGGAACTCCGCTCCCATGATCAGTTTTATTGTCTGATAATTATTTGAAACCTAGGAACTTTTAGATTAATCGACCGACATACTGTTGACCTCGGTCGCTCAGTTTGTCATTCCGACTTCACAACTACCGAACCGATAGCACGTCACTAGTTTTAATTGTTCGATGCTGAGGACCACCGTCGGTCCTATTGAATTTATCCCTAAGCTAGAATCTTTGCTCCTAGCACGCTCAGCCTAGTACTACCGTACCCTAGTGTGTAGCCGACCGTGTAACCACTTCAGGAGTATTAAATCAAACATAGTAAATTTTAGACACTCCTAACGGAGCACCTGATATTTGGAATTTCTAATTCTATCTTTTTTCGCGCTTTACACCAGTCGATATGAATACCGACCTGCGTATATTTGTCGCGAAGGCTGGCAAGCCCCAGAAACTTTCGACTGTTTCAGCTCCAACGCTAGGTGTAGCTAAGCCTAGCAAAAGTCATGCCGGATCAGATCACAATTATGTCTAGTAAATTTCTGGTTGAGGACTTTGAGCATAAGCGAGAAACTACTCGATCCTTATCCGGTCTCGGTTGGACAGGATTCCTAATTAGCTAAACTTTCCTACCTGAAGACGTTATTGTCATGATGCAGCTGAGCAAGATTGGTACCGCAGCATGCAATGAGTAACCTTCATAAACTTGAGTTTCGAATCATGGACTAGCTGCTACTACTACCTAAGCTGTATTGCTACGTTGATAAAGGCATATCGTTTTCTTGGTGTGACCGCACCGAAGTTTTTGTGTAGCTGTTAGAATCTCCAACAAAACTCCATGTCTTTTGCACGAGAGGTACCAGGCCCACCTGGTATCTAAACTAGTAACGGTGACCGTAATGTCATGAAACTAGTAACCGCGTAAAACTAAGCCTTCACAAAGTACTTATTTATGAGCATTGCAAGTGTGTGTGCGTACACAATAGACACCACAATTGTCAACATTTCAACAACGCTAATTTTTGTGTGGCCTGGGGGCATCCCTAAGCTAGTAAACTAGACTAGGGCGTAGGGTCTCTTACGTTTATGAACCTATCGAGCTCACAATATTTAGTTGTCCTTGAAATGGCCGAGGGTTTCTGGATTCCGATAACCTTATGGACGAAAGACCAGTGCCTTCATTAATGGCTAATTCAATCATCAAGCATGTCTCTCACAAAATTTGTTAGACCTAAAGAGATGTGTTTTACCAAATCCCGGTTCAAAACATTGCACGCAGGTGAGTTCTAAATCACACGGAAGTACCTGAAGCCGTATGCCACTAACATTTGATGACTTTATAGTGCCTTCCTAGAGCTGCTTCAACACGTATCTCATGTGCCATTGCTCGTGAAATTACCTACTACAATTGAGTTCTTATCTGCTATGAAGCAGTAAAAAGTTGAATTTTTTCGTGCAAATCCGGAGGGGTTTCCTGGATATAATTGTGTTGATACATTCATAACATGGAATACCCTTGAATTTTTGTTTCACAGCGGGGCGAAATTGCACCACTTTGGCCGTCTTAACACTGAATGGATCTCGATGCCCGGCTCAATTTGCTAATTTCTGACGAAAGTTCAACCTTCATCCTTTGTCGAATTCCCGGGTGACACTCGCCCGATCCAAGGGGCTATTGTCATAGTAAGACAAAGTTATCTCAAACTTATCTTCTGGTTCGTTTTTATTGCAAATTTGTTGTTTCATTTACTGATAATCCCACCATGTTAGCCGAAATTATAAGCTCGTGATAGACATCTGTCGTCGACCTATTCAGAAACCTTGGAGGAGCATTCCTCCGATCACAAATGCTACTAGCACAAAGGGCCCAAATTTGGTCCTAAATTTGTGTGTCCTATTGGGGGAATTCTGTGTTAAGTTTGTGCACGTATTTCTTAATGGTTGCGAGCAATTTCTCGAAACTGGTTGCCTACTGGGATATTTCGGTGATCGAGCTATCCAAAAACCTCGCCCACTCATCAGAATTAAATTGCGCTAGATAAAAGCTCCCAATGTTTGTCCCAAATGCGTGTTTTTGCGTGAGGCATTGTTGTGTCATTCTCAGACCACCTAACATGGGTGAATTTTAAATTCCAATAAATTCTGGTGAACTGTTAGAATAAACGAGATTTTAATCGAAGTCGAAAGTTCGTGGAGGCATGGTTCTACTCTTGTGCAGAGTACTTTAATACTCCAAAGTAAGGGCAGAATTTCATTTTCCGTGTTAGTTGTAATCGCTTCTACTGGTTCTGACTTCTAATCTATCGGCTTCTCGCCTACTTATAATATCTTACAAATTGCGTCCGACAATGAACCGGCAAGTAGGGTCCGAAGGTTTAGATCGTACTGGATTCCCAAGATTTATCCCCCATTTTCGACTTCCCATCCCTTTTTCCCATTGTTTTGCCATTGCTGTTGCTCGTGTGTGTTTATTTGCAGTGCAGTTTCCACTGCATGCAGCCATCTCAAACGCTCGTAATTTTGATATTTATGTGCACATTGGAGGTTTGAAAACGAGCTAATATCTCTGTCACCGTGCGAGCAAAAGACCTATGATGACATTGAAAGAAAGGGAAAAATGTGAATCTGTGCCTCAAACCGAAAGTATGGCAGACCTAACGGGTTATGATGCAAAATTATATAAAAATCTAAAAAGCCAGCGATCATGTCGCTCCGAGAAAATTTGACGGTTTTGCTGCCATCAGATCTGAGGACAAACTCTTCTCAGAACCGAATTAGTTTTCACGGATGATGGCGCATGTTGGATCTTTTGTTTTGTGCCCGATTTTACCCCACCCCTGTCCCTTCCAAAGTTTTTGATCATTTCACGCCCCAATCTGGTGTTCGGAACTTCCCGAGTGGATATGACTCCCTTTTGTTACTCGCCAGTTCATAAAGCTATAACGAGTGGAACTTAAATTGTATTCATGATCATGAAAAGGTGGGTCCACCGCTTGAACAAGAAATAGCAGCGCAATTTAACTAATTTTTCGATTCGAAGTATTACGTCTTAATTTTGATCGCTAATGCGCGGCTCTTTAGCAAATGGCTATGGTATAACGGCGTACGCAAGCCACAGAGATCTGGGTGCTGTTGCTCGGTTCCTTTAAAGGAACATCACAAAGTAAGCGAAATACAACGCGCGTGCAAACCGTACGCAAAGTGACATATATAGTTCACACAACACGTTGCAGTATGCGTTATATCGATTGGTAGAGTCGAACATGAAAGGGTTAATGAAGACACTGATTAATTTTTTGATTAACCCTTTAAAGCACGAGATAGTGAGTGTATTGTACAATTTTTGACAAACGTAAGATCCGATCGCATGCGTGAGAACGGGGTATGCAAAACAGTGAGCTATCTGGGTACTGTTGCTCGCTTTCTTAAAAGGAACCTCACAAAGCGAGCGAATAACAGTGCGCATGAAAACGGTCTTCGCTCGTTGTGCAACACCAAGCTGTCGCGGCTTCTCATGCATATCTTATGGTTAACCGCATCAAATTGCGGTGTTGACTGCGTGAATATTTAAACCGGTACAACCCGCACTAGCCACATCCTGCAGTATCCAGCAGAAACAAATTTTTTTGGAAATCAAAGCCGGAGTTACGGTCCCGTCCAATGAAGAATAGTAATACCCGCAGTATCAATTTCAAGATTATTTACTACACAAAGCAACATGAAAGGGAACCCAATCGATGGGGTGCGTGACAAACAGTAAGCGTTACGCCTCCAATTTAATTCGTTTTGAAATCATTTAGGGAAATTAGTTTACCGCGAATTTATTACTCATTTAGCTACAGAGCTGCTTGTATGTATGTGCTGCTCGTCACTTTGGTTGGGTTTATCCCAGCATCCTGTAAGCCGTCTCATGTTCATCCAAAACAAGAAAAAACTGGCAACGAAACGTGAACGATTGAAACTTATGCCACACCAGGTAGAAACAACATTCAGATGTTACCTTATAAACCTACAAATGCCAACAGACTTGCCGCGTCGCCTTGCGATTGCAAAATGCAAAATATAATTGGTCTTTAGCTCAGCTCCTAAACGAATTGGAGCGAATTGATGCACGCGACCCGGACATTATCAACAACTTACTTATTGTCGATGCTCCTCCTTACTGCTAGCTGCGTTTTGGTTATGCTCCTCTTTTGTATATCTGGAATCATGTTGTGGCAGTTTGTCGGCTCGGAAACGCCGTGGTCCTTCATTATTAAACATTTGTTATTTGTCACATTTGTCAAATTAACGTAGTGTTTGCATTACATAGGACCCTCACCTGAAAGTTTTGTCCGCCAATATTCTATACCATATCATCTAGTGGTATACAGTTCATACTTACACTATATAATGGAACTTATTGTGTATGTAATAGAAGGTCCACTTTAAAACTGAAGAAGGGGATAAAATTTGTTCCATAAAAATTAAAATTACTAGGTTTTGAATGCGCCTAAAAATATTGTGTGCGTGCAATTTATTAGCACCCAAAAAATTTCTAATTACTGGATAACTGTTGTGTATTACGACCAGTATGTTCAAGCTGAAGGTACGACGTCGACAGTACAAACTGATAACTATTAGCTTCTGAATTATATACTTTATGGCGATTTATTATTGCCAAGGATATTACCTGGCTAGGCATTAAGATCTCGGATTTTTCTTTTACTTTCTTCGCCTTTTGGTATATTTTTAAAAATGACATTGAAGTCTAAATGTTACGGTAGTTGTGAATTCGGTGATAACGACTCTTATAATATGCGATTTGGAGTGCCACTTTTTGTTAAAATTCGCGTAATTTCGCGTTAAAATTCGCGACTTGCAAAATTGCCTTCATAGGCGGCCCTGTTGGCGAAATTCCAACTATCGTAAAAAATTTGGCTTTAATTCACATTATTTGAAAACAAAAGCTAGATATGAGATCCTAGAACTGTAGCTATATAAAAACGGCTTTATGGTTTACCTGCCACAGCTTATAATAATTCATACGCAAATGAACACCCGTTTGCATCGGCGGCGTCACCTTTAGCTCGAACATAGCCGAAATTAGTAAATAATATAACTAAGGAACAATAGGTTTGCTAAAAATAGTTTTGTAGAATATAGTTGCGCGAGCTTCTTCACAGGGAGAATTTTCTAAATTTTTGGAAACTCATAATTTCCGCAAATTTTGTTGAAAAAAAATCAAAATTTCCTGGTTTTAATGCCATTTTCTCGCATGTTTCCTAAAATTTAGCCCAACTTTTGCTAATTTTAACTCTTGTTTAGTAATTTTTCTCCAAATTTTGCTGAATTTGTCCAAATTTTCGCTCGGTTTACTCACTCTGGGGGGGGCGGATAGGCTGAGCGCTGGGAGGCTGAAAGCATACCACTCACCCTCCAGCTACACCACCGGGGACCTATTACCTCGGGCAGATATGGATAAAATGTATGCAGCAATATGGTAAAAAGCGAAGCTGAATTCTCGATTTAAAATCAGCCTTATCTATAATTAACTCTATTTGATTTTATTTTTAGTACTAAATCTGATTTCAAATTCACCAAAATGAATCGGATTTCATTCCAATTAAATTAATTTTCGAAGCTGGAATCAAATTGAAAAAATCAAGTTTAGCCATAGGGTGTTAGGATCAGTATTGGAAAAATGATACCAAATCAATTCTGTCTAATATCAAACTTATAATTTATATTTCGTTTTCGTTAGCCAACTTATAATTTATGTCAAATGATGTGATGTTAAATTCGCGCATTTTTATCTGTTTTCACTCAGTTTGATTTAAGTTAAACAGATGAATTTAAATTGATTGAAATCAAATTCATTTTGATGAATTTATAATTAATTCCAGCCCAAAATTGAAATTATATGGCCTCAGTCGTTAATCAAATTTAGGTCGAGCAATAAAACAGAATTTAGTTTCATTTTTACCATATCACTGCACACATAGTTCCCGCATAAAATGTGTTTGTGCACAGTGTCTTTGACATCATCATTAAAAAGCAATGGATAGATTTACACACTAGAGTTAAATTGATAGTGTCTCATACACCATCGTTTCTATCATATATATAGTGTAGGTAAGAGCTGCATAACACTGGATCGATTTAAGAACACATTTTTCCTGCTTCAGACAATATGATTTCAAAAATTTTATATACAATAGCTTCCACCTTTTTGTTTATGCCAAAACGTCTATGTTATTTCGTCAAGCTAATACGAATTAATCAGGCAAAATCTACCAACGTTATAAAAATATTTGGGAGCAAAACTATTTGTAAACTGGGTTGAATGTACCAAATTACACCTAATCACCTGTATTGTACAAAAAGTTAGCTTTCGTTTTTATATTCCAGATAGCGTTGCTCTGTCTTTCATAAAAATACTTAAAATTACATATTTAGTTATTGTAGCCACGTAGGTTATTTTCTGCGTAGCTCGTGCTTTTTATGTGCAATTAATGTTCTATGAAAACTTAAATATGTTCAAACATTAAAATGGCTTTTGTGGTAGCAAAATAAAGCTTAAATCGAATTTGTAGCATAGTAGCCCAGCCATTGTATAAGCGGGCAGTTCTTTTTGACACTTCACATGCGTTGTGTTGTCATTCCTATTAAATTTGTACCTAAAATTAAAAATACCGCTCGCTGGCGTTGAATATATCTTATTACTAATGTCGAGATTCGAATCTTATTGCAGCAAAAATTAGGATCAACATATATCTGTACACAAGGGCAATTAACATAATATAGCCTATCAGACCAGTATTTTAAAAGCGAGAGTGAAAGGGAACGTGCTAGGTTTCAGCTATATGTTGTCGTTATGCGAAATAATCTGTAACACGTTTTCTATTTGGCATATATCACATAAATCTCCTACAAACATGACAGCTTCATAATGTTGATTTGATAGGAGTTGCGAACACCGCCTAATCTGCGTATCACAAAACGCATATCACGCCAGAGGGTGAAGAAAACAACGCATAATCAAATAGTGACACCAGACAAATTTCTTTCGGCTAATCGGGTTCGTCGACGGTGGAAAGGGTACGTGTATAGCCTGGTTTGATTTTATAGGAACTTATCATTGTATCCGAAATTGGAAAACCCATATGCATTTGGAAATGCCCTGAAAGTAATATATAACCAAACTAAATGCATACTTCTGGAAATTTTGCCAGCTTGGAAGACGAAAAATTGGGAACATATTAAAACAAATTATTGAGAAAATTTGCATGTATAATGCAAGCAGGGAAACATATAAATAGTTAAAATCGTTCCCGGGAAATTGGGAAACCCCTAAAGGTGACATGGGCCGCATCCATCATCCATCATCGCTTGATCGCGACATCGCTTGGTTGAACCGACAATCCTAAATGCAAAAACATACAAAAATATGAAAGCGATATTTTTGCCAAAAAGCTGCCAAATCATATGGGAGCGTGCGACGACCCTGGTACACCGTGCAGATCAGTCTATGCGAAGAACAATGAGCTCAAAAATGCCTGCTCCGCAGCTGGCCGCGGGGGTTGTGTAGTGATCACAAAAGTAATAAGCGAAACGTCAATTCGCTAGTTAGAACATCAACACAACTATCCAACCGTTTCAAGCGGGTCAATGGTGTAGTGGTTAGCATATCTGCTGCGCCTGCGGAAGGCCCGGTGTTCGATTCCCGGTGGACCCATTGTTTAGCTTTAACGGCATTTAACAAAAGTAGCTCTAAGATAGCGTATATTTGGTGAATCCGACGTGATCCCCTGCACAGAGTTTCTTCACATAGCTAGAGCTCAACGCACGCTCGCTCTGCGACTCCACAGAGGAGTTATGTAGCATCTCACTACGCTAGCATGTATAGCGTAGCTGAACACGCTGTGATCGGGGCCTGTGGTGTAATGGTTAGTCTTGCAAGGTAGAGATCCGGGTTCGAATTCCGGCTGGTCCAATGTATGATCACTCGTGAATCCTTTCATTAATATATTTCGTAGTGCAAAATATTACGCAAGGTATTTAATTCTTTACTTCATAAACGATATTGTGTATTTTGGACATTCCTAAACAAATTACGCCGTAGTATAAATTTAACATGTGTACAAAAACCGAATATTGAACCTGCATTATAAATAGCTATACCTATGTTTTGGGACATCATTTATCGGTTTGCATCTACAAAAATTACCCACGGGATGCGGAAGCTCATTCAAATTTTGTAATTAAGCGCGAACACTATTTTGATCATATTTCGAAATGAACGTTTTCCATAAAAATTCATGTGAAACTCCCGCGTAGATTTATAACTTTGCTGAACATCATTTTGTTAAACTCATTGATAAGGATACACGGACGTCAAACTGTGTCACAAGACCCCTCGTTAAACTCTTGATATAATACATTTTATTGACATAATGGCAAAAACTATTATGTGATAACCATAAATATTTTTGGTGTTGCTAAAACCGAAGACGTCGTTCACTCAAATGTATCCGTTGTCAGTATACTTGTTGCGAAATAGTTCCGGTATTCTTTAGCTCCTCCTGTGAACTAAGGGACAATTATGTGGTTTCAATTTGATGCTTTAGACTGCTAAATATGCAATAAAACTGGTTCGCGATTAAACCGCACTCTGGAAATATCAGTGGATCAATACACTATTCACTTTATTAAGGTATTTACATTAATATTGGCAATCTTGATTGCTTCAGATAACGCTCCCAGCTTGCCGAGTGTGCGATAGTGAATTGTAGATCTCGCAAAGCTGTTCAAAGAATAAGATACATTAGCCAGTTTATTGAAGATCTTTAATATGCTATGCAGATTAAAACATATCGTACCAAGAATGGACACAATTTTAAACATTCTATGTGCATTATTTAGAACCTTTTTACCCCAATACAATGTTACCAGCCATTTTTGTGGTTAATGTCAGGCGCACAACTTTAATCAGTATATTCTGTGAAGTAAAATATCTTACGAATCCGCGTGATTAATTGAAAGAAATCCCTCATAACTGAATTGATATGGACGGCTTAGAGCCAGATTAATGTTTGGTTTTGGAACACAGATAATGCAATAATGGATTTTATAGCCCAAATAACCAACATCAAATAAATATTTTAACCATTGAGTTTTAGGAATATGGTTCTGATTATGGGTCACCGATACTGAACTTAATCCGTTAATTATATCCCAATATGCCTTTGGAACGGAAATTTGGCCGAATCATAACAGAAACAATATTATTGTTGAATCTCATTGGTGAAACTGCACTTAGTTAAGTAAACATTTATGACTTATATGCTGGTTGTCAAAAAAAGATAAATCGGAGTTGCAACCGAAACTTTCCCAACATTGGCAACACGGCAGTTTATTTGATCAATTGAAGTCATGAGAAGCTTGACAATGATTTATAGAAGTGAATATATAAAACAGAAACTAGGTATATGATCTATGTAGCTGTTCACTAATAACGATAACTTTAATTTACGAGGCCAGACAAGCTTTGCGCATACGTATATATAACTTTCAGCCATTCTATAATGTTCATATGCCGAATTTAAACTGTTGTATTGTTTTTTGTTTAAGAAACCTATGATCGTTATTATTTTTAGTGTGCGGCTGTCAGTTCTAGAACTGTTTTCAAAAATTGACGACAGTAATTCAACAGCTGATAATTTTTCGCAAAGAGGTTTCGAAAATTTTGCGTTTATTTTTGTCCATAAGCTTGCACAAACAACGCGTATACTGTAAAAAAATGTGCAAACCATCAAGCCATGCCTTGGTTATAGACATTAAAAGTAACTTTTATCCAGACCTTAGCTTTTAAAAATAGTGCTAGTGATTTGTCTTTTTGTTTTGAGACTAAAGGATTTATACTTTTTGTCAAATTGACGACAGTAATTCAACTGCTGATAATTTTTCGCGAAGAGATTTCGAAAATTTTACGTTTATTTTTGTCCATAAGCTTGCACAAAGAACGCGTACACTGTAAAAAAATGAGCAAACCATCAAGCCATTCCTTGGTTATAGACATTAAAAGTAACTTTTATCCAGACCTTAGCTTTTAAAAATAGTGCTAGTGGTTTGTCTTTTTGTTTGGAGACTACAGGATTCATACTTTTTGTCAAATTGATCGTTGCTGTTACCTAAATATAGCAACTGCAATTTGAAAAAGTTTTAGCAAGTGAATGTGTATGCACCACCATCTATAGAAAAGCATTATTCCTCAGCATACGGTAACATTATCTATATTTTGACAACACATGTTCTGGTCTATAACGTCGAGCAGTAATCGGACTGCAATTCGTTCTTCGACATCTGCAGCTGTATATGAAATAAAAACAAACGATTTGCGGATACCGGACAAAATTTGATAAGATTCGCGGACTAATGCGAATTGGTTGGCAGAGCCGTTGACGTCAATCAGTGCTTCTGCGACAGTTGCTAATAATGTATTTTTTTCGCAGCATTTGGCGTAACAATGCCATTGGTGTGAGCCGTCAGAGACTTGAACCGATTTTCAAGCGATACACTTCGTGTTGAGGCATCCAGGATAACAGGTCAGCTTGCTCACACCTGCGACGAAAAATAATTATTGATCAAAGAAGCCAATAAATATAAAGAGGCGTTAATCAGCTTCCAATGAGACAGCAATGACGTCCGTCATTCCCACCCGGTTACCCACTGGGACCTCGAATCTTGAGCATGTATGGCTATTCCATATATACTGCCATTGCTGCTGTATATATTGCTCACTCAAATACCACTTTAAAATACGGCGAAACTGAAACTTTGCTATTGCAATGTTGCTAGGTGTTATTGAACTACCAATCCTTCTTTCCGTTGCAATGCGAATGATCTACTGTATTTTATTTTCAAATTCGCGACCATGAGTTTGACAATAGCTGACGACCAGTTATTCCATATGCAAAAGGGGACCAAAATACACAAAAATGGTTTAACAAACGCACAAAACCAACTATTATTTACACTACAAGGTTGCGCCAAAAAGGGTTTTTAAATGGTTCCAAAATATACTAAAAGGGTATATAATATCTCCGCAACCGATCTAGCTATACAGGTGTTTTTGGTCTCATTTTGTAGAGCAATTAGTTCATGGTTCCTTGTAATCTAATGCTCAATATAGCTGTGTACATCTTTAAATTAAATACTCAACGCGCAAAATGAATTATCTTGGCGATAAGACAAGCTACTAGCTTGTATATACTGGCATGCCATGTGCTTTAATTCATATGTTATGATACGCCAGCTGCACTAATTTGTGGATAGTTTAATTCCAGCTTTACTAATTTGTAGATGGTGTCATGCCAGTTGCACCAGTTTGTAGACGATGGCGTGACGCTATTTACAATATTGGAGTGACCGGCTTGCGAACACCAAAAATTTGGTGCATTAGGCATGCCAGCTTCCAAAGGATGTGCAGTTGATGAACACAAATTATTATGATTATTGCACATTTTTACTAGTCAAATCTAATTCTCTGTTTTGCCGCAAAGAATCGTCTGACAAATTCCTGTTAGCCGAAAGCAACGTCACTCAAATGTGTGTTGCGTGCTGGATTAAATTCGACATAATATCACAAACATAAAATTAGCCGTTACGTTTCACACAGTAAGCTTTAAATAAACTATATAACTTACTTACATATCACATAAAATCAAGTGGTACGTAATAACCCCGTCACAGCACAACATGGTATATCAGATTCAGTGCAGAGGGAGGCCGGCACAGCCGGCCGCCGCGGGTGGCCGGAGTGGCGGCTGATGCGGACAGCCGGAACATCAGCCGACACGGCCGGCCGGTAGCAAGTGGTCCTGGAGGCTCAGTTTGAACGCTGCAGCAATTGGATTCAATGCGATCATTGTATTATCTGGCAAAATATAGAGCAGCAGCTAAAAGCCCATTTTCTCCTCCAATTCATATTTCCGTTTGCAATGGATCAGTGGCTATAATTAATATAACCAATTAACTTTTTAATGGCAAACATAACACATAATACTTATACACAGCGTCGCTTACTCCGCCCATAACTTATTTTAATTTGGACAACAGTAGATTAAAGCAGGTTGGCCAGGCTATTATCAAAGAATTATAAAAAGCACCATATGAATATATATAGTAAGATTCGAGTCAAGACAAAATATTATAACTAAATAGTCGCTTTACACCGTGTGTTAAATTTATTTCTTTAATTTTTGTATCATCAGAAGCAACGTTTTTATGAAGGATACCATATACCGTACAGACCAGAGGATTATGGTATCAATGACACCAACTAACCAAACAAATTACGGTAGCAAAAGTACTGTCTGATGTGAAGAAATTTGCTAGATAGCGTCGAGAACACTATCAGTTTTCCGAAAATGATATGGGTGTGGTCGCCACCGTGTCTACTGTATGGCCATTACAGCACAGAAAGGCAGTGTTTTATATAAAACGGCGGGGCCGTTATTAATCTGAACGTCGCTTCAATAGCGAATAAAATGTCTTCTGCACTTTCAAGATCAGTTGCTTGCCACTTGTACACCTTATATCCACCACCGCAATTCTGAAATCAAAGTAAGTGCCCATAGGATCTCGACGCTCTATATCGATACACTGTTTTCTTCCTAGTTAATGAAACAATAAAGAACACGTTAAGTGATTTCATCATGCCTGCTATACTCTTTACTCAATCCTGATTTCACTATTTGCAGAGCATATATTTTTCCTTATCTGAAATTTTACTAATGATGTTTTAACGTAGCATCTAGCCGCTATAACTATGGTGTAGAGATAAGTTAGCTTCTGCATGCAGCAAAAGTTCAAATAAATATATGACATTTTCTAGCAAAGTCAGTTTAAGTGCTCGAGAGTTTCCTCATTTTGCTTCTTGAATGCCTGATATTCCAACTTTTACAATAATAATTGCTTCTTTCGAATATAAATTATTATCGGAACTACAGCATCAAAATCGTCCCTGTAAGACCATGGACAAAATTAGGTCGCCGGGTCGATTGGATTAGAAGTTAATTTTAATGAGATTTAGCTAAACCGTACGTCACTGTCTCGAGTCGCTTCCACGTCCTTGAGCATCGCAAATTGCGTTGCTGGGGCCTTTGCTTTCGTTTTCCAATTAACTGCTCATATGAATTTTGCGTATAAGGCTTTTGTTTCCAGTTTATTAGCAATATATACTCAGGTACTAATACTTTATGATGAAGGGCGTATATCTGTTATATGGCTGCAGATAAAGCTTATTCAGCGTTTTTGTTGCAATGCGCGAATTGTATTTCTGGATATTCTCAGACTTGTACAGGTTCCGAAACATAATTAGTCTATTCAGAACGGTATTGTGACGACTTTCAGTCACCATGTTACTCCATTTTATGGCGTCTCTGTTACATAATATTGCGTGACAATCGAAATCGAAGAAGTTCTCAGCTGGTGGTGGCATTATATAACGTGAATACCCCACTTTTATGTCTATTCCTAGACTGCTGTAATTGTCTTCATCGTGGTATAATTTAGCAGCGAAAAACTTTGGTGAAAGTCAAATTAAAAATTCGCTTGTGTTTATGGCGCTTTACAGCTGTAAAAAAACTTGTACTGCAATAATTGCTAACTAAAATCAAACCTTGTCGTTAAAACGAATCTCCGATTTTAACTTGCTGTTAAATGTTTTTTGTATAAAATTACTTGCAATTTATACGATAAGGAACACGAAATTTTATGAATTTATATTTCGCTATGAATTGCTAACATATAGCCTAGCCTAGTTTATCTAATGCCAGACACTGAAATCGATTTTGATGTTTCAAAGATTAACAAACTTAATCAAGCTCGAAATGTTTGTGTTATTTAATATGCAACAAATCATATTCTGAAGGAAACAACTGACACTCGCGGCTGAATTTTTTCTATATTGTGCGTTTACAGCTTCTTGTATCAAGGTATAAAAAAATTATAACTGCGAATGTGATCATGATTTCGCTGTTAATATGGTTGGTAGTTAACCGATTTGGGTCAAATTTTAGCGGCTCATGTGACGTAAAATGTTCTGCCTAAGGTAGTTATCTGGCTCCAAGAACCACTCTTTCTATGAAATCATTGTGTACAACTCCAATATATTATATATAATTGAAACCTAAGGAAATGCGAACCGCAGTTTATTACAGACTATGTATATATGGTAATGGCAATTTCACAGTGTATATATCACAATATACCGAGTGCAATCTATTGACTGACATCGCTGTTACTGGAAATCAATAAAATCCACCTTTCAGACCAAAATCTTTTAACTTAGGAATCTTTCAAACATTACTGTTCAATGTATATGAACAAGGAATGGTTGGTCTAATTCGGCGTAGTGATTTCATAGTACATGTTACCTTCTTAAACTTCTATAAAATCACCTATAAAATTAAATTAGTTATCCTCGATAATAAATTGGATAATTATATCTTTAAATTAGAACTTTGGAACACCTAAAGCACAGGTTAACAAATTAAGGATTTTGCGAACAACATAATGATCGTATTACCAGCGCTTTGGAACAATTAAGCTGATAGTCAAGGCCAATAAATAAATTTTCCGAAGAGAATGTTATAATTTATGGAGCAGATTTAGATGGACGTATCATTTTTGCATCACCATCTGTCAACCGGGACGGCTTTACACTGTCGGTATCTCGTTACCGTTTGGTTTACCCTAAATAAGACCAGACTTAATAGGCAAAAAGCAACTTTCAACCAAACAGTTTCTGAACTGAAAAATGAAAATCCGCTCATGCTTAGTTATGTTCTAGTTTAAGGTGGGGGTTACCTAGGAGTCATACATTGATTGTGATAGGCTCTACATTAAATAACAAACGGTTCAAAATCAGAAATCAAAATTTTGAGGTAAATATAAACAAAATTTAACAAAACAAATTATTTATATTGTGGCTACTACATCTGCATTATATACTATGCAATTCGTGCAATTTTGTTGAAACTCTTATATTCAGCAACTGATCCAGGCATTTATTTGCATTTTTCAATAAGATGTGTTTAAGAATACGAGTTTTTTCCATATATGTGATATATCTACTGCAGTTGGGACGCAGTGGTCAAACAACAACACATTTCAGAATATGATCAGCCATTTTGTGCTGCCATCGTATGTCAGTAACGTTGTAAAGCGAACCAATTTGTAGTTTAAATTTTGCATTGCATGTGCCGATGGATGGCTTGCCCGTAGATGTATAAAAATCGGAGAGGTCAAAGTGACCGCAAAACGAAACACCCGGGCAACCCTACATTTCGGAGCCAAATCTAAGCAAATTTATATACAAAATATTTATATATGTCAAATATTAATCTGTTTAGGCTTGTGTGCGTAAGTTATTACTTCAGCTACATGACATACTTAATCAATGCTCCTTCATACTTTCATTTGGCGTTCTTCAAAAACTCTTAAAGTAATTCAACAAACCATTATTAATGCTACTACTTTCTTTTCTCAGCGCAGCATCCAGTTAACATCGTATTCGTTCTTTATGTTCTACCGCTCGTGCAGTAGAGCCGCTGCATCTTTGCGGCCTAACTTGTGCTGGCAAAATTGCAACAAACTATGTTAAACAAATCTTACAGTTCGCAAATAAATATTAAGCAATTTAAGCATCATCTTCCCTGATGAACCGCACCCCTCGACCCGCTATAAACCACCCACCGCACTTAAAGACAGCGGAAAATTTCATCAAAAATAAACAAAAATAATGGGAAAATATGCAAAAATTGGGGGAAAATTGACAAAAACCATGGGAAAGCTGGAATAACTGGAAGGAAATTAGAAAAAATAAAGTTTGGATTGCCAGAAAATTTACACAATTTATTTCACCTGACGACCTCCACCGCCCTCCCACCCGCGGACCGCATGTACCCCTTCCCGAAGCACCTGCTATTCCTCTCCTGCGACTTCGGACCTCGTGCATGAACGGAGATTATCACAATCGTGCCGAGTGTTATGTAAAATTTGCTACCGTTTGGAACCTCCTTTAGCTCCAGTAAAGTGAATTATTGTTCTCGAAACTTTTCTCACTGTTGTTCATGTTTTTGAAAAAAGTATATTCGCAACATTAGCAAATAACTGTTTTAAATGGATTGCGCCTTGTCTATGCGTATGCAAATCGGGCATAAAATCCTTGAAACTTTCAAAACAAATTAATGGAAAAACATCTAGCCTCAATGAAACCGCCTAGATTAAGGTAATATGCAATTTCTGGAGCAAGGTTAGCCGCTCAGTTTAACGCTCCGAATTTCAGAAGGTTAAACAAGATCATACGACGCACTCGGCAGCTATTATACTAACACTAAATGTTATTTGTTATAGTGTTTTTAACCTTTTATCCTCAAGATACTAACGTTGCGGGATTTCATAAAACTGGTCAGTGTAATTGATTAAAATGAAGCAAAATTCGATGTTAACTGCGACAGTTTATATAACATATTTGATTGACAACCTATTGCTTGCCATTGTCGGTAAGTTTACAGGTGTGGTACATATATGCTATGTAGAATAGTTTATCACAAAATCTAACTCTGAAATAGCTGACTTCGTCGAACACTTGTCAATTATTGTTACTAACTGCTGGCGGTAGTTAGGCGTTGCGCCATTTAATTGTGATCACATATTTTGTGCAAATTTTTTGGTGATATAGGTACTTGGTGTCAACCATAGTTCTACAACGAAAAGTCGGATGTGCGTAGTCGGTTGCTCAATACTTTAGCCTTTATAGTAACGCTTTAAAGCTTTCCACAAAGATTAAAACTTGGAAATATCAACCTTGTTTTTCTTCTATTATCATTTACGCTGTATAACATATAAATTCTGAAATATATATTTCACACACATGTAGCTCTGAAGTGATTTAACTCATTTTAATGAAATTACTTTTAGGAAATGCCGTTAGGAATCTGTGCCGTTCGTAAGCATTTTTCTGAACATGCTTCCGTTCGTTAAAAAAAGTCGCGAACTATCATTATAAACAGAGATCTGATTTAACAATGCGTTTTATGTTTTATGCATCTCTTGAAAACGAAATTACACATATGAAGGACAAATATGTAATTACATCAATGTTAATGTAGCCGGGTCTAAAATGTCTAATACACTGAAAAACATTTCAAACTCTTGATTTGATAACCCCGCCTCTGCCCTTTTGAACCTAGTACGCAACGTTCCAAAATTGGAATCCAAGTCAGTAGTGGAATGCTTCCACGGTTTTAGCATATTCATCAATTTCGGGCAATTGCAAGCAGTATATATATGTTTCTAAAATATAGCAATTTCAAATTCCTCTCACGTCGAAACTTCTCCATACACACTAACTTATTGTAATATTCTGGACTTAACAAGGAGTATGATGAGTGCCGAACAAGGTATTTAATATTGCTTTAGCAACCTTCTACTTCTTTTGTCTTCATGTTTTTATTCCGGTTTGCAAACACCGAGAAATGATTAATGGTATGGTGTACATACAAAGTATCCGAATTTCAATTAATATATACTGCTGAATGGCATTTACTTTTACATCCATGGCGATTTTCTACAGTTTATGAAATATATTAAGGCCAGCATTACTGAACTTAGGTTATGCTGAAAAAATAATAAACAAACGTGTATAAGTCGATGTTTGACCCCAGGAATTCGTCGGATCAATTAATGCTGCGCCAGCTTCACCAAAGCGACATTTACCATAATCTATTGTTAGTGTTCATGTATATACTACGTATGTACAATCAAGAGCAATGTATATGTTGTGAATTATGGTTCCAGTATGAAAACATCCTTCATAATTATTCCTACTACCCAAAAATACTCCGCGTGCGAAAATTACAATAAGTGCAAAACATTCCCGACCTCGCGCTATGTAGTTTCTACAACATGTGCATAATGTTTCTACAACCAATCGCTGTTGAGAAGAACGTATATTAATCTAATACTCCCACTTATCATCTCTTTAACAAATTACGTGCCGAATGTCGTGGCTTTTCAGTAGCAATTGTAGGAGTATTATCCTAAGTGGACACGAATGTGGTGCTATCACGCGCGGTTAAGATGCTTAAAACTGACGCATCGGAGCCAAATTCATGTTTGACGCGTCCTAGGGTTTCTAACCCAACTGTTGTTATTATTATAGTTGGGTACAAAATGAGCAGTATGTTCGGTTTGTTCGTGCGATGGTAGCTGAGATTCAGTCGCTTGCCGATACTTCGTGTGATCATGGTGGTTATTAATTTTATAATAGTTCGGTTAGCTGATAAAATAATGCCGCTTAAACATATGGGAGAAGTTAGTCGACTGTAGACATTGACTATTTACGGCTTTCATACTTGTCGCAGTCATAAAATTTTACACAAATCATATTTATATAACAAAACTAAAGATATTCATTCGTATTAAAATTTATACATTAATCGTTGGTCACACCAGACTGAATCTTTTTGATATTGCAGTATGTACACCGTGGAACGTCACTTTTCCTTGCTTAGGAGTTTAGCCTTATCAACGATATTTTTGCGGTCCTATATAAAGCAGACACTCACTTTGTTTAGCTCAATTTTCCAGAAATTCTGTTTTCACAACTTATTATTTTTACCGACTTCCGGTTTTGTCTATTTCGCCTTTCCGTACCTAATATTAAAAAAATTCTTGTGTGATCATGACCGGAAGAAGTGCGAAAATGGAAAACGAGACACTAAGTTTTTCAATTTTCCCATTTCCCAATTCTTTTGTCTCATTTTGTTATCCTCATTTTTAGGGTTCTCATTATACCATTGTTCCATATTTAACAGTTTCCCATCGTTTGGATTTCCTAAATTCATATTTTTCAAAATTCGCAATTGTCCAATTTCCACTGTTTGCAATTTTTTTCCGCTTTTATATTTTCTAATATTATGTTTCAGTGATTTTCCATATTTCCATTTTACTAACTTCACGTTTTATAGAATTCTTATTGTCCCAATTGTCTATTTTACCACTTTGCCAATTTTGAATCTTCTCATTTCGTAATTTCACTATTTCACGTTTTGGGAATCTCCTATCTCAACAATTACTAGCTTTCTTGATTTTCATCTGCATATACCCCCGATGTCCCATTATTCCAACTTGCGGGTTTTCCAATTTCCAATTTTCTCAATAATCTAGTTTCTGTTTCCTTTATCTAATTTTCCATTTTCTTTCGATTTTCCAATTTCAAATTTATTATTTTGAAATTATAAAATGAAATACTGGGAAAAGGTTACTGGAAAGGAGCACTATGAAACTGATATTTAAGATAATAAAGGAAAAACGGAATTTGTTTAACTGGAAATTGAGAAATCGAGAAATAGCTAAATTCTGAAAATAATAAACTCTGAAAACACGAAAATTACAAAATGAGAAAACGGGGAAATCGGAAGAACGTGGGGAAATTCATTCACGTTAATCTGAAGAAAAATTTATTGTGTTAACGTTGTTTTTAGTTCCAATCTTGCCGATAGTCCTTTTCACAACGTCAGACGCCAGCACGACAAACAGCACCTATGCCGATGAAACCGATGCAAGCTTCGGCCCCACAAAATGGTCAAGTCGCTCCAAAATTGGTAATGACCACCGTCACGCGTCAAAATCGCTGTTCGGAACGCCGTCTCACGTCGAAGTTAAGCTTCCACCTAGTTTTCATTCGGCCGCTGCTACTGCGCATCGCCAAGCAATGACGAACAAACAACGACATGACGAAGATTATGTCAGTGCCGAAGTAGGACTGTTATTTGCAGTCAAACCTTTGTTTCAAATGTTTTGCAATCCACTTGTTGGTCGTCTGATTTCGAAGTTAGCATTTCAACATATTTAGGTTGGCTAAATTGTTTTTGTGTAAAAACGATTATCAATGTTCTATTTTTAATATATTTCATCGCTTTCACATAGGCGACTGTTTCTGTATGAAATCTTAAGCGCAAACATTATGAGTAATCATTGACGGACTATACCATTATACGTACCGAAGCAGGGGTTTAGGGGGCTACCCTTCCCCTGATTCCTCGGATCACCTTAAGCCCTGGTGTACCCCCTGACATTACTCGTACTCCCCTGGTACACTGCACTCCTCTTTTCCCACGGCGCGTCGGAAAATTTCAGCGAAAATTCGCAAAAATAGCGTGAAAATTATCAAAACTGAAGGTAAAATTAGCAAAATTGAAGGAGGTCCTCGGGAGGGGAAGGAGGGCGAGGTCGTCAACTTTTTTAACACCTCCTCAAAAGACTCCTATCCCCATGACATGGCACTCCACCGGAAGTGGCTACCCTCCTCCGAGATTACACAACGTCAACAGGTATGGACTATACCTTTGTCTTTCTATATTCGTCCCCGGTCATCTATCGTATATGATCACTATTAGTACGCTTTGCAACACGGTTTGAAGCTTTACCCTGATAGATGCAATATTTAGTGTTCGCAACCCATTTCAGCAATTGTGCTGCCGTTATTTCTGCACCCATGTTGCGCGCAAAAATGATATATATTTATTTTAGATATTTTAGTGTTAGTCACTGGCGAAACCGCAAATTTTTCGCAGAAAGTCCGGTTCGGACACGAGTCCATTCATTCGGCTTACAATTTTTAATACTTGTTATACTTTAGTTTTAAATTTTTGACGACCCAGATATCAGGTCTGACGAGAGCCTGCTTACGCCATCTGAAATATCCAAACTTTAAGCCGGTTCTTCCTTGTGCTTCCGCAGTAGTTCAATAGCTGACCAAAGCTATGGCCCCGGCTTTTTGATAGCGTAGCTTTTAACTGTGTTATGGCTTTTTTATTACGCCACGCGAATGTTTTATACTAACTTGTCATAAGATCAAAGCCGATGTTGTCGAGCAAACAAAGGATTGAGCAGAACATCTAGCAACGTTGCTAATATTCTCATAAATTGCACTGTTAAAAATTCGAACGAACGGCATGGTACAGTTCTCTATGAAAACGTAAACCAGTAAAGTCATGACTTGATGAGTTTCTCTTCAAACTCTCTCCAGAAGTCACTTATCTTCGTCGTGGCCAATCCGACTTCATTTTTGTGGCAAAAGGTGACAATATAAAATTGCTAGCTTGCGCACTATGAATGCTCGCGAAAGTTCAAATTTGTGATAATTACCAAAAGACCGCAGCCAGTTTTTGATTAAAAACCAGTTTTCGCATTGTTTTAACATTTATAGATTTTGTTATGAGCTAGGTAATATGTGTAGTCCATGAAATTTTTTCAAGCTATTTCACATAATTTATGTCAGTACCTCAATTGTCGGCTATTATTCTCTCAATCAATATTATGTAATCTACTTTAGACATTCGTGCGCCAAGCTTCTTATTCTTGGAACATTTGCTCTGTTTTTAAGCTCATTGTGTAAGTTTATTTTAAATATTTAGTTTGTCTTAACCTGTCAGATTTGTTTCAAGCTAAAGGCACTATAATGTGTATGTCTCACCGGTCGTCATATGGTGTTGTGTTTTAAAAATTGAACACACTTTCCTGTCGGAAACCCTGGTTACCAATGTGGATTTCACAATGAGCCATACTTTTTCTAAAGAGAAATTTTGGCCGCAGTTTAGATATGTGCTGTTGATCTACAATGATATAAAAACCTATATAAGTATCAAAGATAACAGATAAAAAGTTTAAGGGCTCCCACGAAAAATGAACTAACGCAAGATTTAATTTTAATGGCTCCCTCAGCAAATGTACTGCTACAGACTACAATCAGCTAACGGCTGATCCGATATCGCTAAAATTTCCATGCTACGGTAGCTACATAATGCACCGTGATTTCATCTTGACTGCTCCTTTACAACAACGAACATGCTTGTTTCAATTCAAAACATCATACTTTACAGATTGTCGATATAAAGCCAAATTGTGCTCAAAATTTGAACGCGTGTGTAACTTCATACAGTACACCTGTAACCTACAGTACTATAAGCACGACTGCATTCACGGGGCAATTAAAAGTTAAAGCCTAATTTTGGTTCGGAATATATACAAAATTATTTTTAGAAGCCTGTGCTGCACCTGTTATATATTGCCTTAACATTGTTAGTACTTTTGCGGAGCGAATTAGGAAAACGGATAAAATATTTAATGCCATAGTGCTCCGCCATTAGAAATAGTTTACGAAATGGTCAGCAGATAAGAGGGGAAATGTCGTAGGCACCCTTGACTAGCTCTAACCATCTGATTTTGGACGGCCAAAACTTAAATAGTAAACGCAGAGTACATGCAGTGATAACAAGTTTCGGACATATGTGCCCTACAGTCAGAAGATTTAATAAACACCTTAGGAAATATGACAGTTTGAAAAAATGTACATCTTCACTTTGAGTTCATTCTACTTAATGCGTAACAAACCAAGCGAAACGCATTTACGGGATCACTTAGCAATACGCAACTGAACGAACAA